>JAJIBD010006211.1:0-116603 GCA_021461705.1 Cryptotis parvus
GGAGACGCAAGAATTACTCACACACCTGTGGGGAGTCCTCCTTTCAACATTTTTAGCACTGAATCCATTAGCTTTTGTTTATCTGGAAAAGTCTATTTTTCCATCATACTTGAATAATAAATTTGCAGAGTAAAGTACTCTTGATAGAAGTGTTTATCTTTTACAAGCATAAATATATCATTCTCTTATTCTGTAGAATTTCTTCTCAGTAAATAATGATGTGTCTTATATAGGCCATTTGCATTTAGAAAATGCAAGTATCCTATCAGCATTCTGGGCCCTCTCTGCTTATTTATCTTTTTAGGTTTGGGGAGTTCTCAGCTATTATTTGACATTACATTATAAACATACTCTCTGTTTTCTCTTCTAATGAAGTCTGAAAGTGCCTTAAGGGTTTCTTCATTTTTCCAGAATCTTATTTATATCTCCTGTATGTGATTAATTACTGATATTTTGTTTCTGTGCTGGACATCAAATCCAGGGCCTCACTCATGTAGGGAGTGTGCTTTAACATTGATCAACATATATGATCATGTAAAGGGAGACTGAAGGGTAGGAAAAAGAAGCTTGGTTTTTAATAAGTTTATTTTTTAGCCAATTTAACTCTATCATTCCATAAATACACTCAGTTTCCCACAAGGGTCCAAAATCCTGTCACAGATTGCAAATAGGGACAATAGACTGGGGTCCTAAGGGATAACTTTAAGGATGAATGTTTGTTTACTTCATGTATTCCTGCTATAACTATTTTGTCTGGCTTCTGTAACAAGGCTTGCTCTGCTGTGCTTGTGTGAATGTACTGGATGTGAATGTACCAGGATGTGGACTCTGTAGTTTAAACAAATTTTTCAGGTACTTAGGAAAGTGCTCAGGGACCAGGATGAGGATTTTCTTAATAAAAGGCCAGTGCATCTGCTGTGAGGTACTGCTCTTGCTTAGCAGGACAGTTCACCTAATCAAAAACTCCTCCAAATTCTAATTTTTGGTCTCTGGTGGTCTTTTGATCATGACCCCAGAGAAATTGTTGCTGGATGTTTATCTCCTATTTTGTTTATTCTTTCAAGAATAGGGCGCTGCGCAAGGCAAACACCCTACCCGCTGTGCTATTGCTCCGGCCTCCATTGTTTTTAGCTTATCCTGATTTTTTATCTATAATTTTTCCTATAGCTTCAATCTTTTGATGAAAAAATCCCTTCTGTGCCTATATTTTCTTGTTGCATTAATTCTGTTCTATTAGTGTTAATCTAATGTATCTCACTATGTGTTCATATTAATTGCTTTATATAATAGTTACCTTTTAGAGAATTTAAGACTTTTAATTCAGTCTTAATTTCTTTTTTTTTTGCATCACACCTGGCTATGCCCATGGGTTACTCCTAGCTTTGCACTCAGGAATTACTCCTGGCAGTGCTTGAGGGACTATATGGGATGCCAGGGATTGAACCTGGGTGAGTCGCAGGCTAGGCAAATGCCCTACATTTATACTATTACTCTTCCCCAGTCTTAATTTTTATTCACAGAACATTTTACCCTTAAAATACAACTTTCTCATTTCAAAACTGTCAGATGTGGAACTTCACCGTTCCCAACCCTCGGGAGGCCCTGAGGGGTGCCTGGCTGACTCTTCTGCTGCAGGAACACCAATGCAGCAAGAGGCCCAGTAGAGACAGCACTGAGGGTTGCTAAGGTGGCAGCGTGAGCAGCAAAGGCACAGGGAAGTGTTTTTAGGAGGGAGTAAGAACTTCTGATTAGGGGACTCATCCTCCTAACAATAACAACAAACAGCAAGGATGGGATATGCCCCAGGTGAAATCAATTAGGTCTTAGAACACAAAGTGTTTACAAATGTGCATCACGGAAAGAATAGAACACATGACAAATATCTCTCACTGCAAATATGTGCCAGGTAAGAATAATATAAAACTGTTTAGGGCCTTTTGGATGTAGGGGCAACATAGCAAGAATAGAATAGAAAACTAGAATAGAGTAGAATAGAGTAGAATAGAGTAGAATAGAGTAGAGTAGAGTAGAGTAGAGTAGAGTAGAGTAGAGTAGAGTAGAGTAGAGAGTAGAGTAGAACAGAACAGAACAGAACAGAACAGAACAGAACAGACTAGACTAGACTAGAATAGAATAGAATAGAATAGAATAGAATAGAATAGAATAGAATAGAATAGAATAGAATAGAATAGAATAGAATAGAATAGAATAGAATAGAATAGAATAGAATAGAATAGAATAGAATAGAATAGAAAGCTTGGTTTTTAATAAGTTTATTTTTAAATAAACTTATAAACTTATTTAACTTATTAAACTTTAATAAGTTTATTTTTTAAATATTTTTTATTTTTATCTGACTAAGTTAAATAAAAAGTGGGCTGCGTGAATGTGTAAGAGAAAAGGAGAAAGAAGAAGAAGGAGGAGGAGGAGGAGGAGAAGAAGAAGAAGAAGAAGAAGAAGAAGAAGAAGAAGAAGAAGAAGAAGAAGAAGAAGAAGAAGAAGAAGAGGAGGAGGAGGAGGAGGAGGAGGAGGAGGAAGAAGAAGAAGAAGATGATGATGATGATGATGATGATGATGACAATGATGACCACAAAGAGGAAGAAGAGGAAAAGTGCTACTATAGAGGCAGGCTGGGTTGGGGGGGGGAGGGAATCTGTGGACACTGGTGGTGGGAAATTTGCACTGGTGAAGGTATGAGTGCTAGAACACTGTATGACTGAAACCCAATCATGAACATCTTTGTAATAATATATCTCACTTGATCACTTCACTTGATCACTTGAATCCCGTTATTCATCGATTTGTTCAAGTGGGCGCCAGTAACATTTCCATTGGACCCTATCATGTGCCAATGTAGCCCAATGGCATCTGGTTGATTCAGGAAAATGAAGAGCCTCAAACCGTTCCTTCAGGGTCTTGACAAAGAAGTCTGACCATCTTGTAGGTGGGCGGCCACGTGATCTTTTGACATCCTGTGGGATCCAGTTGGTAAGGGCTCTAGTCCAGCGGTCGTCTCCAAATAGCATTATATGTCCAGCCCATCTGATTTTCGATGCCTTGGCAAACGAGACAGCATCCCTGATAATAGAATAGCGATGGAGGTCGGAGCTCCAGATTCCTTATCTCACTTGGAGTGAGGCGTGATATTCCAAGCATAGCTCTTTCGATTCCTCTCTGGGAGACCCAAATAGCATTCTCATTCTGCTTTTGTAAGGCCCAGGTCTCTGAGGCATATGTTAATGCAGGGAGAACTGTGGAGTCAAAGAGATGTGCCCGGAGCCGGAGGTTCTTTGTCCTTTTAGCTATTTCTTCGATGCCTTTGAAGGCATTCCATGCCACTCTCTTCCTCCTGCGCAGCTCAGGTTTTAGGTCGTTCATCATGTTGATTTCTCCACCTAGGTACACATAACTGCTGCATTCAGAGAGGTTTGTTCCATTGAGAGTGAATGGAGCCTCTGGAACTAGTTCATTTTTCATGAAACATTGTTTTGTTTAGATTCAGCTGTAGACCTATCTTTCCACATTCTCGGTTGAATTCAGCCAGCATTTGTGCCGCTTGGCTAATGCTTGGTGTTATTAGAACAATATCATTGGCAAAGTGGAGGTGGTGTAGTTGCCGACCGTCTATCTTCACTCCCATACCTTCCCATTCTAACTGTCGCATGATGTTCTTGAGGGTGGCGCTGAAGAGTTTTGGCGAAATGGTACCACCCTTTTTGAACTCCTCTTTTGACATCAGTGATCACTTCCTTGTAGAATGGTGAGATCCTGGTGGTGAATCCGTAATAGAGCTCACAAAGTATCTTGATGTATTGGGTTTGAACACCCTGTTTGGCTAGGGCTTCGATGACTGTTTCAGTCTCCACAGAATCAAAGGCTTTCTTTAAATCAATCAACGTAAAACAGACTACAAACCTCAATGAGCTTGGTTACCATGTGGATATGGTCAATTGTGCTGAATCCTTTCCGGAAGCCAGCTTGCTCGCATGGTTGCCCTTCATCTAATGTTCTGCCAATCCTGTTCAGGATGACTCATGCAGACAGCTTGTAGATGACAAACAATAGGCAGATGGGGTGATAGTTGCCAGTGTCGTGAATGTCTCTCTTCTTGAACAGTAGAACTGTCCTGCTAGTTTTCCATTGGGAGGGAACCTTGCATTCGAACAGATAGTGTGTGAAGAGCCGAGCTAGTGTATTGATGAGTACTGACGGCAGATTCTTCAGGTGTTTGGGTCTGACTTTTGCTGGGCCTGATGCTGTTCCCTTCTTTACTGATGAAGAATGGCATGTTGGATTTCAGAAGGGAGAACGTTGGGAATGACATATCCATCCTGTGGAATTTAGTATGTGGGCAGGTGGGCGTGGCTATCAAAGAGATCTGAGTAGATAAGTAGACGTCATGGATAATCTTCTCCATTGCCTTTCTGGAAGATGTGATAGATCCATCAGGGCATCGGAGGGCAGTCATCTTGGTCTTATAGTTGGTGAAGGACAGGCGGGCTGTGCAAATGCTTTTCCCGGCTTCTGCTGCATCTTCCAGTATTTCTGTTCTTCTCTCTTTGAGGTCTTCCTTTATCACTTCTCTGCACAGCTTTGCAAGCTTGGACGTTAGTATTTGGTCACCTGAGGCTCACAACTTGCCACGTTGGTGAATAAACTAGAAGTTTCTGAAGACAGGTGTCCTTTTGTGTGTCTCTCAGGCATTCTTCACACAATCATGGAGGTGGTGAACCAGTCGGTTGTATTCTTCATCAATGTCGCCAGTGATGGTATCTTCCCATGTTGCCGCAATGGTGCTAAAGAGTTCCCTGTTGGTGGTCATTCTGGGAGTTCTCTTCTTAAACTTTACAGCCTTTTCTCCCGTTGCATGAATATATCTCACTGTGGTATAAAAAAAATAATTTTTTTATAAATGAGCTTGTGAAATATTGTCTTTGCTTTTCATGAACCTACTGAATAGTGATGTGCAACTAACTGTAATGTCTCTGTTGACTTCAACAATGTTTCACCTGCTGGGAACTCAGTGAGGATTGGGAAGCAAGATGGTATTGAATAAATGACCAGTCTGTGAGACCACTGACAGGTGCCCAGGCAACCTTAAGCTGAGACAATCCCTGGGTGTTTGTTTGTCTTCTCATATGTCTTTCTCTGTGACTGATTGCCGCTGGACAGAGCCTAAAGGTTCCAAAGTGAATGGCATTAAACACTAATTTTCAGGTTTGCTGCTGAGGACAGGAGTAATGCCATGTCCTGTCTTTTATTTATTAAATAGAATTCCTTTGATGAGGGGCCCATTGATAGTGTTGTGCAATAACATAAAAGTAGGAACATAAAGTCTCTCATCCCATTTACCAGCTCTTTGATGAAGCAGTCAAGCTGTGGTACAATATAGGCTTTTAGAAACCTGTTTTAGGAATCACCTCTTCTCAGCTTCTCAAATAGTCACAAGTCATAGGTCAAGTCATGCCAGTGAATCAAAATAATGGATTTAACCGACTTATGGAATAACAAAAGCCAGATCTTAAACACAAGCACCAACTTAGCAAAAAGCAGGTCATAACCAAAAGTTAAACACAAATTCAAATGAAACAAAGCTGGTTTCCTAACAAAGGCATTAAAAAAGCTCCTATCAGAGCAAATCCTCAAAAAGAGATTGTCTGTTATTCAGGTGTTTGAAGATTACTTTGTTGTTTTCTTAACACAGATTCATTCCTTCAGCTCTGGCAGTTCCAGCAGCCACGGCAGAGGGAAACCAGCCCGCTGCAGGCCAGGGAGCAGCAGGCTCTGAGGGCAGGAAACGCCTCCTGGACTACAGCCCACAACCCCCTCCTCCTCCTTCCTCCCTCTTTCATCTCTGCCAGGGTCTCTGCGATTAGGCTGCTTGGAAACAAAAGCCCAAAGCCCATAACTTAATGGCACTTACAAAGGAGGGATGGGTGCTTGAACACTATATGACCAAAACCCAAATATGAACTTTTTAATTGTATATCTTTGTAATTGTAAAAAAAATAAAAAAAGAAACTAACCTACAAAATTAAAAAAAAAAAGTCCCTTCTCCCAGACTAGTAAATGGCCACAGGCTCTAGGAGCTGTGTCCCTGAGTCAGGTGACAAACACAAATCCCAGAGATGCTGAAAAGTACAGAGCTAACCAAGCAATGCCTACCACCCAGATGCCCCCAGCCCCAGCACCTCTGTCCCCAAACCTACTGATGTAGGCAGGTAGATTAAGTAGTAAAACCACCTACTTCTAAGGCCATCAGGACCCAACTTATGGCTACAGCAAATAAAGCCTAATAAGACCTTTACCTGGAGCTACCCAAAACAGAGAAGGCCGGATCCAGCAGGAACAAATGTCAAGAAAAGGGGTTTTCAAAGATCATCCCACTCTACACTCCTTGGGAACCAGTCTAGCCTCAAACTCTTTTTTTTTTTTTTTTAATTTTAACAACTACCAAAATGTTCATGTTTGGGTTTCGCCATACAGTGTTCCAGCACCCATCCCTCCACCAGTGCCCATTTCCCACCACCAATGTTCCCGATTCACTCCCCACTCCCCTAGCCTGCCTCCGTGGAAGGTTCTCCATCTCTTTTCTCTCTCTATCTCTCTCTTTCTCTCTTCCTTCTCTTACCTATTGTAGATTGTAATGCATATACTTAAAGATTATCATGTGTATCTTTTCACCTGTATTTAATGCTAAGTTCTATGTGGTAATAGACTTTTGACAGTTATTGGCACACTGTTCCCTTCTGTCTTACCTAACCTCTGCTCCCACAAGTTTGTGGTAATTTCCACCTTTGACAAGACCTCCTGATCCACATTTCACCTGACCTTGGATATTGGTATCATAATATGTACACATATATATATAGGTATCATATTATGATATTGGTATCATAATATGTACATACATATGTACATATTATAATACATATATATATTTATGTCATGCAAATAAATGCAGTCATTCTATATCTGTCTCTCTCCTTCTGGCTAATTTCATTTAACATAATCTTCTCCATGCCCATCCATTCATAGGCAAATTTCATAATTTCATTTTTCCTAACAGCTGCATAGTATTCCATTGTGTAGATGTACCATAGTTTCTTTATCCAGTCATCAATTTCCGGGCACTCTGGTTGTTTCCAGGTTCTGGCTATTGTGAATAATGCTGCTATGAATATAAAAATAGGGATGGTGTTTGCGCTTGTGTGTTTTTGACTTCGCAGGGTATATTCCCAGGAGTTAGCCTCAAACTCTTAACTCAAAAGAAAGCCCCATGTGGAGCCTCTTGGGGAAAACCTATAAAAGCTAACTTGAACACAAGAAGCAGTGCATAGTATATGCTGCTGGAGCCCATGTGCTGCTAATGTCCACAGCGACCAAGCTTATGTAGTGCCCAAGCACATGTGCCGCCTGCACCTCCACTCTTGACGCGTGTACTGGTGAGCTTTCCGCACTTGATTCTCTCTTGAGCGCATTACTCTCTTTTTCTCCCTCCCTCCCCTTTCCTAAAAACCTTCCAAATAAAATCTGTTTTTACTTTACTGCTATCTACTCCTGAAATTCTTTTCAGTGAGAAGGACAATGACCTAGAAGGCTTGGGTAAGGCCTAGGATTGGCTCTCATTGTTGTTTTGATTTGCATCTCTCTGATGACTAATGATGATGAGCAGTTTTTCATATGTCTTTTGGCCGTTCGAACTTCTTCCTTGTCTTTCATTTCCTGCAAAGATCAGTTCCTCACTCCAGTCTGAGTCCACTGCTCCCAGAGAAACTCCCTTGCCCAGAAGGTCAAGTGGACATTAGATGTGGCTTGATGGCCACCTTATGGGGCTGATAGGACTTGAAGTCAGTGTCGTGAAAGGGCTTTTCGCAGACTTTATTAGTTCTAGCCTTTCCAGCCAGTCCCAGAGGGGTAGAGGTAGATAGGAGAAAAGGGCCCTGTCTCTCTCCTCTCCACCTCATATAACTCACCATGGGGACTCATCAACTTTACAACCCCATGGGCGCAGCTCAGATTGAGGTCCTGGACACTAGTGATCTTCCTGGTCTCTAAATTTTGGCCACCACAATTTTGCAGTCCTCTGCATTCCCCAATATGTAACTGAGGGTCTGAAACCCCTTCCTATATTCTTTTTAATTCTGAAAGCTTTTGACTTTCAAAAATGCAGATGCTTGGGATTAGTAAATATATTAGTAAATATATTCTGGCGATAGGAAGATTCAACATTCCCGGGAGGGATGGCAGGTTCTAGCCCTGGCCCGCCACCCCAGCAGAGCCTCACAACAAGCCAGACGACCCCCCACTCCATGATGACCTCCATTTTCTACATCTGGACTTCCCCTCGTCAGAACTCCACCCAGCAGACCAGCCTATCGTCAGAACTCCACCCAGCAGACCAGCCTATCACTGCGCCACGCGGTTCATCAATAAATGCTGGATTTTGAGATGACTACAAGAGTATGCTACCCGCACGGCAGAGCCTGGCAAGCTACCCGTGTAGTATTTGATATGCCAGATACCAATAACAATTATTGACCTCATTCCCATGACCTGATTGAATAGTTTGAGGCTCTTTATGTTCCTGGAGCAAGCAGGTGCCCTTGGGCTCTACTTGCATGAGACAGGTCATATGGAGATGTTACTGGTGACCGCTCGAGCAAATCGATGATGAACGGGAAGATAGTGGATAGTGATAGTGATAGGAAGATTCAAATTGTATAAATCATATTATTAGTTTCTGGTTGTATTTTAAGATCATTTCCTGATGCAGTCCATTTCACCATACTTGTGGGCACCCTGCACACTCATAACATTTATCTGTCCCAAGTAAGCATGAATCTTTTTACTTTCTCTTTTTTGCAGCCATGACCAACTGGGAAGTGAGGCACAGTTCAACAAATGAGCCAATAAATGAAGGCAAAAGTATTGTGTCAACCAAAAATTCTGGAGTCATTTAAAGGGCAGTTATTTCTTTGGAATCAAATAACTAAAATTGAGTCTTGGTTTGTTTTAGACTCTCCCTGCCATTCCTCGATTGCAAACCTTAGTCAAAGAAAGATGACTTGTCTTTTTACATTTTGTTATATAGTCTCCATAAGATAAATGTAGGTTTTATTAGTTGTTTTGTACATTTTATTTATTTTTTAAATTTTTTTATTATACCACCATGCGATATACAATTACAAAGATGTTCATATTTGGGTTTTGGTCATACAGTGTTCCAGCACCCATCCCTCCACCAGTGCCCATTTCCCACCACCAATGTCTCCACTTCACTCCCCCTCCCCTAGCCTGCCTCTATGGCAAGTTCTTTCTTTCTTTCTCTCTCTTTCTCTCTCTCTCTCTCTCTCTCTCTCTCTGTTCCTTCCCTTACACATTGTTGATTACAATACATACATTTATAGCTTATCATGTGTATCCAAGGTCAGGTGAAACATGGATCAGGAGGTCTTGTCAAAGGTGGAAATTATCACAAGCGTGTGGGAGTCAGAGGTTAGGTAAGACAGAGAATGGAACAGTGTGCCAATAATTGTTGAAAGTGCTAATAACAACCTAGAACTGTCTTACTTTTGTCCTGAACTTTCAGAGTGACAGGTGAAGATGCAGAAGGTTTGTTCAGGAGTGGCTGACACTTTCCAGATGCACTTCACAGTGCTTTAGTATAACTCAATGGGTATTTAAGTAATGGCAGAGCCTAACCACCTTCAGTTCTTCTGCAGCACTCCCAAGCCTTGTCTCAGGGAGTTCTTCTCAAATAGGAATGTAATAGTTGAAGGACTGATGCCGGTTGGGTCCTCAGATGACTTGTGTGAAGTGGGGAATAGAGAGGTGGCAGCCTGGAGAAGGGAATCTGCCAATTCTCTGCCCACCTCTGCCACCCAGGCAGTGACTTGGGCAGCCAACGACTGAAGAGAGTGTGCTGTGTCCGTGCTCTGTGCAGTGAAAAAAGTCAGTCTTAGACTTTACCCAGGTCTTTCAGGTATCTGCGTTTCCCTCACATAAAAGAATTTCAGGAGGAGACAAGCAGTGGAGTATAACGTCTTATTTGGAAATAAACATTTATTTATTTATTATTTATTCACTTCTTTACTTGGAAGTCTCTCTCAAGAAGGGAGCTGACAGTGGCACATGGGCCCGGGCACCACCTGTACTCGGTAGCATCACGTGGGCTCGGGCAGCATATGCCCGCACTTCCTTTGTTCAAGTTGACTTTTAAAGGGTCTTTCCCAAGCTGCCCTTTTCTACTTAGATAAAAGCCCATTGCTAGAGTGGTTGCCAAGGGGTAGAGTTGGGAGCAGTTGACAGTCTTCTTTGATATTCCTTTTCTGATCTTTGCATCTGCTGGAGCTTCTGGGGTGTGGGGGTGCAGTATTCTCTGGGTCTGTGCTGGCTCCAAGAGAAGGTCTTGTCAGGCCTTAGTTCCTGCGTCCATAAGGTGGGTTCTTGCAGCCTTGGGCCATTGGTTTTATTACTTTCCAGGAATGCAATACACTGGGGGGTGAAGGGGAGGTTGGCCTTTCCTGTCTATCTGCCTGCCTTTTTCACTAAAAAAAAATGAAGACAGAAAATTAAAAGTTGATTTTTTTCACAATGCCTTGCTCTGCATTATAGCTAAATGCAGAAAAATTCCAATATTAATCAAATTGCTCTTTTCAATACTCTCTTCACTCTTTTTTTGTTTGTTTGGTTTTGGTTTTGACTTTCGGGCCATGCACTTAAGTAATGCTTAAGCGTTGCTCCTGGCTCTGAGCTCAGGAATTACTCCTGACAGTGCTCAGATAATCATATGGGATGCTGGGGATGAAGCCAGCTGCATGCAAAGCCAATGCCCTGCCTGCTATACTCTGCCCCAGGCCACACCTTCTTCACTTTTAACAGAAATGAATTTAAAACAGAGGGTGCCAGAAACGTCCACATAAGTTTCACTTGATCACTTGATCACTTGACATCCCGTTATTCATCAATTTGCTCGAACAGGGACCAGTAACATTTCTATTTGACCCTATCACGTGCCAGTGTAGCCCAATGGCATCTGCTTGCTTCAGGAATACGAAGAGCCTCAAACAGTTCCTTCAGGGTCTTGACTAAGAAGTCTGACCAGCTTGTAGGTGGGCGGCCACGTGATCTTTTGATGTCCCATGGGATCCAGTCGGTAACGGCTCTAGTCCAGCGGTCATCTCCAAATCGCATTACATGTCCAGCCCATCTGATTTTCGATACCTTGGCAAATGAGACAGCGTCCCTGACTCTGGAACGTTGATGGAGGTTGGAACTCCGATTCCTTCTCTCACTTGAGTGAGGCATGATATTCCAAGCATAGCTCTTTCGATTCCTCTTTGGGAGACCCGCATAGGTTTAGTAAGAATTTTATTTAAGAAATTTACTGATTTCTTTCCTTCTGGGACTAAGGCTAATCTAAAGTGAAGGGAAAGGGGAGAAGATATAGATTAATAGAAACAGGGTCAGGGGTCAAAGAACTCAGGTACATCAGTGGTGTTAAAGAATAATACAGCTAAATTTCCAAACCACAGAAACCATAGTTTCTGTGAAACACTGAAATTGCTAGACCCAAACTTTAATGACCAAACTAGAAAGGTGCCTATCAAGATGGTAGACTGAGGATGGTAGAGAGGGAACTGGGAGCACTGGTGGAGAGAAGTTGATACTGGTGGCGGGATCAGTGATGTAACATTGTATGTCAAAATTCCAACTTTGAATAACATTGTAACTCAGGCTGCTTTCATAAAATAAAATTTGGGGGGAAAACAAAATGGGAGAATTTTAATGGAGAGAGAGAGAGACTGAAAGAGGGCCTGGAGTCTTGGTCCAGTGGGTGAAGCATTTTCCTTGCATGCGGTGGAGCTGGCATTGGTCCTTGACATCCCACATGGACCCCCTGAACACCATCTGGAATGATTCCTGAGTGCGGAGCCAGGAGCAAGCCCTGAGCATAGCCAGGTGTAGCACATATATAGAGAGGGGGGGGGGGAGGAGGGGAAGTAGATTGGAGTGGAGGTGTTGGGTGGAGGAGAAAGAAGGGAGGAGAGTGGAGGGGATGGGGGGGAGAGAATTCACTGACACCATACTCAGATGATTTCTCTGCTTTTTGAAGTGAGGAATCAGCTATCATGATGTTGCTGGTGAAGGTTTCCTGGCAATTCGTGTTATCCAGAAGGAAAGAGGCAATGGTCTCAAAAAGGAAACCTGGAGGTATTATGAGTACAGTAGGGAGGGCATTTGCCTGTTGGGGTTAATCAGTGACATCCTATATGGACCTCTGAAAACCACCAGGAATAATTCCTGAGTGTAGAATAAGGAGTAATGCCTTAACACTGTCACATATGGCCCCAAAACAAAACAAAATTACAAAGAGGAAATTTACCATTTTTCCTCTCCTCTTTTCACCCCACATTCCTGGGAGATTCAGAAGGAATAAAGTCTGTGGTGAGTCTTCAGGGGGCAGAAAGTCTGGCAGGACTTCACAGCCGGACACCTCCACTAGACAGTCATCAAGCTGTACATGCCTGTCCACTTGTTTTGCACGTCATGGGGGTTGATCCTACCATCAACAACGTAGGAATTCTGGAAAATGCAAAAGATTCTATCAGTATGGGTGACCCAAGGACAGAATAAGTCCACTTTTGTCTATGATAAATACTGGGATTTCATTTATGTTAAGCAAATTCTGCTTAATTATATATTTGAAAGTTATTTATCTAGTAAAATCCACCCTTGTTTTGACTTTTTGACTCATAACACCTTTGATTTGTGGCTATCCTTAGTTTTCCCGACCTTCACAAGTAGTTGCTAAAGCTTAGTCCAAATCCTATTAATCCGCCGAGTCTTTCACCTTGCTTAGGCCCATCATTTCTGAAAGGAACAAGAATATCCTCACAACAGAACTGTTCCAAGTTTTAAATAAGATCAAACATTTAACTCTTAACATAGTACCTGCCAGAAAGTAGGACTTACTGTACCACTAGCTAATTTTATTTTCTTTCATAGACTAGCTAATTTTAGATTCACTTCCTCTCAGCACCACTTGTTCCTAATAGAAACTCTTTTCTATATACACAGCCAAAAAAAGTTACCTGACAATACAGAATGTGTACAAATCATCTCAGCGTTTTCTAGGCCTTTTATATGACCTATTTCAGTGATGATTACACTTCACTAGATGTTCTCTGGTTTTCCATTCTCACAAACTGATGCTCAGGCTCTGCTCTAGATACTAACTTCCCAGTATCCTGAGGCTGCTGCCTTGTTCCGCCGCTTTTGCAGGCCCCCAAGAGGAGGGGGTGGTGGGGAGGCAAGGGGTGGGGTGGTGGGGCTGGCCGGGGGGTGAAGGGATGAGATCAGCTCAGCTCTATTGCATTAGTAGATGGCACTATAAGCCGTGGGACAACTAAAACATTTTTACCACTTTCTGTTGTGTTCGCAGGCTATTCTGTGCTCAAGGATCACTCCTAGCAGGGCTCAAGGAAACATGTAGCACCAGGGGTACAACCTGGGTCAGCTATATTATATGCCAGGTAAATACCCTACCTGCTATATTATCACTCAGACTTATAATTCTTGTTTTCATCCTTACTGAAAAGCAAAATACTTAAAATCACTATACTTGGAGCTCAAAGCAATAGTACAACAGGTAAGATGCTTGCCTTGAAAGTGACTGACCTATGTTCAATCCCCAGCACCACACTGGGAGTCCAGAGCACTTCCAGGACTGATTCCTGAGCACAGAAATAAGTCCTGAGAATGGCCAGATGTGACCCCAAACTCTCTGCCCAAAATCACTGTACCACTTATGAGGAGCAATACACACAAGACATCGGCACTATAAAGATTTACTCAGCTGAACAAGACTGATTTATTCTCATTGATATTTTACTCCAACCCTTAAATTCACAGTCCCCAAAACACCAATACTCCTCTTGAGCAACCTTCCCTGTAAGGAGAGAAGACTCAATCTCTCGAGTTATCTGTTTTAGATTATTTATAGCCATTATTTCCTTGAAAATGGTGACAAAATAAATTTTCATATTCGATGGTGAGATTAAAAGCATTTGGTGGTAATCAATGTTGATTATAAGTTTAAAATAAACAAATAATATCACAGTAGGACTCTACATCTGTGTGAAATTGTCAATGGTCATTGATATCCTACCTTTTTAATCCAGTCTAAAAAGCAAACAACATCTAAAAGCAACCTCTATATCATCACACAGCAGTGAGAATGACATACATAAAAAATATTGGGAACACCAGTGTTAACAAAGATGTGGTGAAAAGAGAAACTCTCGCTGCACATTGATGGGTTTGTTTAGCCTCTATGGGAAACAGTATAGAAATTTCTAAATGAAAAAATAAAAATAGAGCTTCTAAAGATTTAGTTTCCTTACAATCTAGTAATTTCACTTCTTGGCATCTACCCTTGAAACACAAAAATACAAATTTGAAAATATAAAAAAAACAAATTTGAAAATATAGATTGATTGATTGACCGACCTATGTTCATTGCAGCACTTAGAACAAAAGCCAGGATATAGAAACAATGCAAATATCCAGTGACATACAAATGTATAAAGAAGTTGTATGTCTATGCAGATTGGAGTACTATATGACTGTAAGTAAAGAAAAGCATGCATTTTTCTGCAACATGGGTTTAACTAGAAGGTATGATGAGTGAAATTGGTCTTAAGGAGAAGGACATCTACCATATGATCTCACTCATTTGTGGTATATAAGGAAATAAAAGAAGGTGTAGATGATAGCAATCAATAACAAATTCTGGATACTAGCATAAAACTCGAGATTTTGGTGTGTATGTGGGCTGGAGGTGACATGATGCATGGGTGAGTGTAAGGAGGGTTCTTGAGCACTTTGATGCTGAGAGACAGTATAACTCTGCACATGAGATCACAGTGGCATCAACACCATTATAAATACATTGCCTTAACTATAACAAATTTAAGAAGTTAACTAAAAATAAATTCATCTTCTGTTAAAAATAAGTTTTGTTTCCATAATGGGAGGAGGAGACCAAATTCCCACCCAAGTTCGACCAGCGTGGCCCACCCCAGCACGTGTGAGCAAACCCTTGGAGCTATGTTAGACTCGGCCAGGGCTGACCAAGCCCTTTACCACCCTCCAGATCTCCATGGGCTTCTTCTACATGGAGCCAAGCACGGCAACTGTGGGTCTGGAGTGGTTGGGTCTAGAGTGTCTCTCTTCCCATGTTGCTGGTGCAGCTGTGGGTCTGGAGGGTCTCTCTTCTAGGATTGCTGGCTGTGGTGGTTGGGACCTCGCAGCCACATCCGCCGACATGGAGGTAGAGGAATGGGAAGAGGAGCCCAAATCCCCACTCCAAGTTCGGCCAGCCTGGCCCTCCCCCACAAGTGTGAGCAAACCCTTAGAGCTATGTCGGACACAGCCAGGGGCTGGCCAAGCCCTTTACCACCCTCTGGAACTCCATGGGCTGCTTCCATATGTCAGCAGGAGTGACTGCGAACTCAAAACCACCACAGCCAGCAACCCCAGAAGAGAGACATGCCAGACACACAGCTGTGCCGCCAACACGGGAAGAGAGACACTCCAGACCCACTCCAGACCCACAGCTATGCCGCTTGGCCCCATGTGGAATATGGTGGAATATAGTAAAAACACTCAATGAAATGAATACTTCACCAAGAATTATTTAACTGGCTAAACTCTCATTCAGATTTTAAGGAGTGGTATACAACTTCATGGAAAAGCTCAGGAACTTCATAGATCAAAATCAACTTTGAAAGAAGGGCTGGAAGGAGCTACTATAAGACAAGACAAACCCCAAAAGTATAACAAACCTACACAGAAAGATGACACAAAATCCCATGAAAATAATCTTTCTCAATGTCCATGTTCTAGATTCACCTAGTAAGAGACAATAGTGGTCTACTCCAAGAAAAAAAGAGGACACGAGGAAATGGAAACACATTGCCTGCTCGTGAATGGGGAGAATCAACTTTGTCAAAATAGTAATACTCCCTAGAGCTTTGTACAGATTCAATGCAGTCCCTATAAGGATATCCATGACATTCTTCAAATTGACCAAACACTCCTAACATTTGTATGGAACAATAAACCCCCAAGGATAGCTAAAGCAATTCTCGGGAAAAAAAAAGATGGGAGGCATCACCTTTCCCAACCTCAAACTGTACTACAAGGTAGTAGTAATTAAAACAACATGGTATTGTAATAAAAATAGACCTGTAGACCTATGGAGTAGAATTGAGTATCCTGATATCCAACCTCAAACACATGATCATGTAATCTTTGATAACGGTGCAAAGAGGCCAAAATGGAGTGAGAAAAGCCTCTTCAACAAGTGGTGTTGGGAAACTGGACAGCGACAAGTAAAAAATGGATTTGGACCTCTGTCTAACACCAGGCACAAAAATCAAATCAAAATGGATTGAAGATCTCAATATCAGACTTGAATCCATAAAATACATTGAAGAAAATAAAGGAAAAACCCTCCACGACATTGACACTAAAGGCATCTTCAAAGGTGAAACATCATTAACAAAGCAACTAGAAGCAAATATAAACATATGGGACTACATGAAACTAAAAAGAAACTGTGACCAAGATACAAAGATAGTCCACAGAATGGGAAAGAATATTCAGCCAATATCCATCTGATAAGGGGTTAATATCCAGGATCTATCAGGCACTGGTAGAACTTTACAAGAATAAAACAGCCAACCCTATCGAAAAATGGGGAGAAGAAATGAACAGAAACTTCAACAAGGAAGAAATTTGAACTGCCAAAGACATATGAAAAAATGTTCATCATCATTAGTCATCAAAGAGCTGCTAATCAAAACAACAATGAGAGATCATTTTACACAGAGACTGGCACATATCAAAAAGCACAAGAACGACAAGTGCTGGCGTGGATGTGGGGGAAAGGGGACACTCATCCATTGTTGGTAGGAATGCCGGCTGGTACAGCCTTTCCGGAAAACAATATGGACATTCCTCCAAAGACTAGAAATTGAGCTCCCATTTGACCCAGCCATACCACTCCTGGGAATATACCCTGGGAAGCCAAAAATACGCAGTAGAAACATCATCCCTATTTTTATGTTCATAGCAGCATTATTCACAATAGCCAGAATATGGAAACAACCAGAGTGACCGAGAATCGATGACTGGATAAAGAAGCTTTGGTACATCTACACAATGGAATACTATGCAGCTGTTAGGAAAAAATGAAGCTATGAAATTTGCCTATAAATGGATGGACATGGAGAGGATCATGTTGAGTGAAATTAGCCAGAAGGAGAGAGACAGATATAGAATGACTGCATTTGCATGACATAAATATATATATGTCCATATTATGATACCAATATCCAAGATCAGGTGAAGTATGGATCAGGAAGTCTTGTCAAAGGTGGAAACTATCACAAATGTGTGGGAATCAGAGGCTAGGTAAGACAGAGAATGGAACAGTGTGCCAATAATTGTCAAAAGTGCTAATACCAACTTTGAACTGAGCATTATATACAGGCAAAAAGATAGACAAGACATCATTTTAATGTATGTATTGTAATCTACAGTGGAAGGGAAGGAAAAGATAAAGAGATAGAGAGAAAGAGAAAGAAATAAAGAACCTACCATAGAGGCAGGCTAGGGGAGGTGGGAGGGAACCAGGGACATTGGTGGTGGGAGATGGGCACTGGTGTAGAGATGGGTGCTGGAACACTGTATGACCGAAACCCAAATATGAACATCTTATGAACATCTTTGTAATTGTGTATCTCATGGTGGTATAATAAAATATTAATAAAAAGGAGAAACAAGAGTGACAAATGGTTTAAAAAAAACACTGAACCCAACATTCTTTTCCTTTCAAGAAACGAACATTCAGAGAAAATACAGATTCAAAGTTAAAGACTGGAAAACAATTCTTCATGGAAACAACATCTCCAAAAAGACCACGGTGGCCATACTAATATCTAACAACATAGATTTCAGGCTGAAAAAGGTTAGAAAGGACAGTGAAGGCCATTTCTTAATAATCAAGAGATATGTAAATCAGGGAAGCAATTATACTTCTAAGTATATACGCACCCAATGAGAGGCCAGCAAAATACTTAAAACAGCTACTAATAGACTTCAAGAAAGACATTGATAGCAACACAATTGTAGTTAGAGACTTCAACACTGCTTTGTCACCTCGTGATAGATCTAGACTGAAACTCACCAAGGAAATACTGGCCCTTAAGGAAGAAATGAAAGAGAGAGACTAGTAGATATATACAGGGCTTTCAATCCCCAAAAGCCAAATACACTAACAAATACACTAACACTGTAAAGGACTTGTAGAAAGCAAACTATAAAACTCCACTTCAAGAAATAAAAAGAGCATGAGGAAATGGAGACATAGCCCCTGCTCATTGATTGAAAGAATTAATATTATCAAATGGTAATACTTCCTAAAGAATTATACAGATTCAGTGTGGTCCCTAAAAGGATATCCATGGCATTTTCAAAGATATTGAAAAAACATTCCTGAAATTCATATGTTACAATAACCCTCCATGAATAGCTAAAGCAATCCTTGAAAAAAGAAGATGGGAGGCATCACCTTCCCCAACTTCAAACTGTACTACACTGTATCACTGTATCACTGTCTTCCCGTAGTTCATCGATTTGCTTGAGCAGGCACCAGTAACATCTCCATACATCCTGTTGCAAGCAAATGTACCCCAGGAGCATCTGCTTGCTCCAGGGACAGGAAGAGCCTCAAACCATTCTTCAGGTCATGGAATTGAGGTCCATAATTGTTACTAGTTTTTTGGCATAACAAATAAATAAAACACGGGTAGCTTGCCAGGCTCTGCCATGTAGGTGGTATACTCAGTAGAAGGCTCTCATCTCGAGCATTTACTGATGAAACTTATAGGGGAAAGATCAGGTTTTCTCTTAGATGGAGCTCTGAGGAATTATGGAGTCTGAATGTTGAGAATGACTGGCTACATGATGTGTGGCTCTTGCCTGGCTCTTGCTAGGCTTACTGGGATGATGAGTATCAGTTAGAACCTGTCTAGAACTGTATACAGTGCATAAATGTGAAAGATCCTAGGAAGGATCTTATTCTAAAATCAGTATTATTTAAGAATATCACGCAGCTGCTTTGCGGCTGCGTGCCAAGGGAGCTGTGGGTCTGTCGTGGATGTGTTTTTCATCTGGGGAAGCTGGCATGGAGGTGGAGGAAAGGGCAGAGCCCAAATCTCCACTCTGAGTCCGGCCAGCAAAGTGGTACTACAAAGTGGTACTAATTAAAACAGCACGGTATTGAAATAAAGACAGACCAGCATACCAATGTAATAGAATTAAATATCCTGACACACACCCTTAAACACATGATCACTTAATTTTTCATCAGGGAGCAAGAAACATAAAGTGAATCAAGTAAAGCCTCTTTAACAAGTGATGTTGGGAAAACTGGAAAGAGACATGCAAAAAAAAAAACTCAAACCTCTATCTAACCCTATGCACAACAGTCAGATCAAAGTGGATTAAAGACCTCAATATCAGACCTGAATCTATTCAATACACAAAGAAACCATAGACAAAATCCTCCACAACATTGAAGCTAAAGGTAAATCTTCAAAGATGAAACACCACTAACCAAGCAAGCTAAGGCAAATATAAAAAAATGGGACTACATGAAACTAAAAAGCTCCTGCGCCTAAAAAGGAACTGTACCACTGTATCACTGTCTTCCCACTGTTCATCGATTTGCTCAAGTGGGCACTAGTAACATCTCCATTAGTCCTGTCACAAGCAAGTGCAACCCAAGGGCATCTACTTGCTCCAGGGACAGGAGGAGCCCGAATCCATTCTTCAGGTTATGGAACTGAGGTCCATAATAATTACTAGTCATTGGCATAAAAAGTAAATAAAGGGGGCCGGAGCGATAGCCCAGCGGGTAGGGCGTTTGCCTTGCACGCGCCAGCCTGTGCGGCGCCAGGGTTCGATCCCGGCATCCCATATGGTCCCCCGAGCACCGCCAGGAGCAATTTCTGAGTGCAGAGCCAGGAGTAACCCCTGAGCATTGCTGGGTGTGACCCAAAAAGAAAAAAAAAGAAAAAAAAAGTAAATAGCTTGCCAGGCTTTAACGGGTGGGTGGTATAGTCTCAGTAGAAGGCTCTCAACCTGAGCATTTACTGATGAAACTTAAAGGGGGAAGATCAGGTTTTATCTTGGATGGAGCTCTGAGGAACTATGGAGTCTGGATGTTGAGAATGAATAACTGCAAGCTGTGTGGTTTGCACTGGCTTCTTCCAGGCTTATTGGTATCAGTCAAAACATGTCTAGAACTGTTTACTATGTATAAATGTGAAAGAACTTGGGAAGAACCTTATGCTAAATATAATATCCTATAAAAAATATTGTGCGACCTCAAAGCGGCCGCGCACCAAGAAACCTGTGGATCTGGCGTGGGTGGATCTCTCTCTTCCTGGGCAACTTGCATGGAGGCGGAGGAAAGGGCAGGGCCCAAAACTCCACTCCGAGTCTGGCCAGCATGGTCTCTCCCTAGCGCATGAGAGCAAACCCTTGGAGCAATGTTGGACTCGGCCAGGGGATGACCGAGCCCCTTACCGGGAGGTCAGCTCCATGGGTTGCTTCCACATGGGGCTGGCCGAGCAGCAGAGCTGTGGCTCTGAAGTGGATGGGTCTCTTCCGGGTTGCAAATTAGCTGAGTCTGGCATGGGTGGGTCTCTCTCTTCCGGGGCAACTGGCATGGAGGTGGAGGAAAGGAGAGGGCCCAAAATTCCACTCCGAGGCCAGCCAGCATGGTCTCTCCCCGGCTCATGAGAGCAAACCCTTGGAGCAATGTTGGAAAAAGGAAAGAGTGACCCAAATACAAAGACAGATCACAGACAGGGAAAGAATATTTACCCAATAAGCCCTTAATATGGCAGCAGTAAGAAAGGCAAACAAGCAGTGTCTGATAAAATTTCATGGCCATCCTAGGCTGCCAAAATGAAGAAGGACTAAAATGACTGTCTGTACTTTCAATGCACGACGCTGGCATCGGAAGCATATATTGAGGATCTGATGCTGCAAGCGCAAAAGATCAAGTGCGACATCATTGGTCTGACTGAGACGAGGAGGCGTCAGTCTCATCATGCTGTATTTGACACCAGAGAAGAATTGTTCCTTGGAACATGCAGAGAAAGAGGCATCGGTGGCGTTGGTGTCCTTGTCAACACGAACATGGCTGTAAACATTGATTCATTTGAATGCCTAACCGAATAGGACAATTACACTTAAAGAGATGTGGCCCACTGCCAGCAATTTCTATCTTCATTGTCTACGCACCAACATCCACATACAAAGAAGATGAAATTGAGAAATTCTACATGGAATTGGAGGAGTTCTATAAAAAAGATCACACCTTCTACAAGATCATAGTCTGTGATTTTAATGCCAAGATAGGACCAAGAAGATCGGCTGAAGAACTCCACATCGGGACTCATGGCCTAGAATGGAATGAACAGGGTAAGAGACTATCTGAGTTCATCATGTCCACCAAGACCATTCATGGGAACTCACAGTTCCAGAAAGCTGAAGCGAAACGTTGGACATGGGAATCTCCTGGCGGACAGTTCCACAATGAAATTGACCACATCATCTTCAATCGACGGTTTTGTCTGACCGATGTAGCTGTTGTCCCCAAATTCCAAACAGGATCGGACCACCGTCTCCTTCGTGCAAAATTCTACTTCCCGCAACGGGGAGAAAAGGCTGCAAAGTTTAAGAAGAAAACTCCCAGAACGACCACCAACTGGGAACTCTTTGGCACCATTGCAGCAACATGGGAAGATACCATGATTGACGACATTGATGAAGAATACAACCGACTGGTTCAGCACCTCCATGATTGTGCGAAGAATGCCGAGAGAGAGAAAGACACAAAAGGACGCCTGTCTTCAGAAACTCTCGAGCTCATTCGCCAACGTGGCAAGGCTCGAGCCTGAGGAGACCAAATTCTAACATCCAAGCTTGCTAAACGGTGCAGAGAAGCGATAAAAGAAGACCTCAAAGACAGAAGAGCAGAAATACTGGAAGATGCAGCAGAAGCCGGGAAAAAGCATTTGCACTGCCCGCCTGTCCTTCGCCAACTATAAGACCAAGATGACTGCCCTCCGACGCCCTGATGGATCTATCACATATTCCAGAAAGGCAATGGAGAAGATTATCCAGGACTTCTACTCAAATCTCTTTGATAGCCACATCTACCTGCCCACATACCAAATTCCACAGGATGGATATGTCATTCCCAACGTTCTCCCTTCTGAAATCCGACATGCCATCTCATCGGTAAAGAAGGGAACAGCACCAGGCCCAGACAAAGTCAGACCCGAACACCTGAAGAATCTGCCGTCGGTACTCATCAATACACTAGCTCAGCTCTTCACACGCTACCTGTCCAAATGCAAGGTGCCCTCCCAATGGAAAACCAGCAGGACAGTTCTTCTGTTCAAGAAGGGAGACATTCACGACATCAGCAACTATCGCCCCATCTGCCTGTTGTCTGTCATCTACAAGCTGTTTACACAAGTCATCCTGAACAGGATTAGCAGAACACTAGATGAAGGACAACCATGCGAGAAAGCAGGCTTCCGGAAAGGATTCAGCACAATCGACCATATCCACCACGGTAACCAAGCTCATTGAGGTTTGTAGGGAGTACAAGATGCCGCTCTGTCTCACGTTCATTGATTTACAGAAAGCCTTTGATTCTGTGGAGACTGAAGCAGTCATCGAAGCCCTAGCCAAACAGGGCATTCAAACCCAATACATCAAGATCCTTCGTGAGCTGTATTACGGATTCACCACCAGGATCTCACCATTCTACAAAGAAGTGATCATTAATGTGAAAAGAGGGGTTCGACAGGGTGATACCATTTCACCAAAACTCTTCAGTGACACCCTCGAGAACATCATGCAACAATTAGAATAGGAAGGAATGGGAGTGAAGATAGATGGTCGGCAACTACACCACCTCCGCTTCGCTGATGACATTTTTCTAATAACACCAAACATTAGCCAAGCGGCACAAATGCTGGCTGACTTTGACCGAGAATGTGGAAAGATAGATCTACAGCTGAATTTAAAGAAAACTATGCTCATGAAGAATGAACTAGTTCCAGAGGCCCCATTCACTCTCAATGGAACAAACATCTCTGAATGCAGCAGTTATGTGTACCTAGGTCGAGAAGTCAACATGATGAACGACCTAAAACCTGAGCTGCGCAGGAGGAAGAGAGCGGCATGGAATGCCTTCAAAGGCATCGAAGAAATAGTAAAAGGACAAAGAACCTCCGGCTCCGGGCACATCTCTTTGACTCCACCATTCTCTCTGCATTAACATACGCCTCAGAGACCTGGGCCCCTACGAAAGCAGGATGAGAATACTATTCGGGTCTCCCAGAGAGGAATTGAAAGAGCTATGCTTGGAATATCACGCCTCACTCAAGTGAGAGAAGGAATCCGGAGTTCTGACCTCCGTCGCTATTCCAGAATCAGGGATGCTGTCTCGTTTGCCAAGGCATCGAAAATCAGATGGGCTGGACATGTAATGCGATTTGGAGACAACCGCTGGACTAGAGCCATTACCGACAGGATCCCACGGGATGTCAAAAGATCACGTGGCCGCCCACCTACAAGATGGTCAGACTTCCTTGTAAAGACCCTGAAGGAACGGTTTGAGGTTCTTCATATTCCTGAATCAACCAGATGCCATTGGGCTACATTGGCACGTGATAGGGTCCAATGGAAATGTTACTGGCGCCTGCTCTAGCAAATCGATGAATAACGGGATTCAAGTGACGAAGTGATCAATCGAGGGAGGGTCTTGTCAACAAAGAACCCTAAACAAATGTAGAAGGGCAGTGCCACACCCTGTTGCAGCTATAAACAAAGGTTAGCCAAGGACTAATCCCGAGATTATCTTTTTTTTAATTTAAGGTTTTTTTTTAATTACAAAGATATACAATTAAAAAGTTCATATTTGGGTTTTGGTCATACAGTGTTCCAGTACCCATCCCTCCACCAGTGCCCATCTCCCACCATCAACATCCCCTATTTCCCTCCCCCCCCCAGCCCAACTCCATGGCAGGTTCTTTTTTTCTTTCCCTTCTCTCTCTCTTTCTCTTTTCCTTCCCTTCAAGACTATGGATTACAGAACATACATTAAAGGGCTGTCATGTGTATCTTTTTACCTGTATTCAATGCTCAGTTCTAGGTTGGTATTAGGATCCTCGACAATTGTTAGTACCCTGGTCCATTTTCTGTCTTTCCTAGCCTCTGACTCCTACACGTTTGTGATAATTTCAACCTTTGAAAAGACCTCCTGATACAAGGTCATGTTTCACTTGACCTTGGATATTAGTATCATAATATGTACATATATAACTATGCCATGCAAATAAATGCAGTCATTCTGTGTCTGTCTCTCTCCTTCTGGCTAATTTCACTCAACATAATCTTCTCCATGTCCATCCATTTATAGGCAAATTTTATAACTTCATTTTTCCTAACAGCTGCATAGTATACCATTGTGTAGATGTACCAAAGCTTCTTTATCCAGTCATTGATTCTCAGGCACTCTGGTTGTTTCCATATTCTGGCTATTGTGAATAATGCTGCTATGAACATAAAAGTAGGGATGGTGTTTCTGCTGCATATTTTTGGCTTCCCAGAGTATATTCCCAGGAGTGGTATGGCTGGGTCAAATGGGAGTTCAATTTCTAGTCTTTGGAGGAAAGTCCATATTGTTTTCCAGAAAGGCTGTACCAGCCTGCATTCCCACCAACAATGGATGAGTGTCCCCTTTTCCCCACATCCATGCCAGCACTTGTTCTTGCTCTTTTGAATATGTGCCAGTCTCTGTGGTGTAAAATGATATCTCATTGTTGTTTTGATTTGCATCTCTCTGATGATTAGTGATGATGAGCATTTTTTCATATGTTTTTTGGCCATTCGAATTTCTTCCTTGCTGAAGTTTCTGTTCATTTCTTCTCCCCATTTTTTGATGGGGTTGTTTGTTTTCTTCTTGTAAAGTTCTACCAGTGCCTGATATATCCTGGATATTAACCCCTTATCAGATGGGTATTGGGTGAATATTCTTTCTCATTCTGTGAACTGCCTTTGTATCTTGGTCACTGTTTCTTTTGAGGTGCGGAAGCTTTTTAGTTTTATGTAGTCCCATATGTTTATCTTTTCTTCTAGTTGCTTTGTTAGTGATGTTTCACCTTTGAAGATGCCTTTAGCGTCAATGTCGTGGAGGGTTTTTCCTATATTTTCTTCAATGTACTTTATGGATTCAAGTCTGATATTGAGATCTTTAATCCATTTTGATCTGATTTTTGTGCATGGTGTTAGACACAGGTCCAAATTCATTTTTTTTACATGTCGCTGCCCAGTTTTCCCAACACCACTGGTTGAAGAGGCTTTCCTTACTCCAATATTTCCTTGGTGAGTTTCAGTCTTGTGGATCTGTCCATAGTTGATAGAGCAGTTTTGAAGTCTCCAACTAACTGTCCCATGTTGGGTGCAGTAGGTGTAAAGAGGAGCTGTGCCCAATATAGAAAACATAGAAGTCTTAGTAGTTGTATAAGTCAGAAGTTATTCAATGAAGGTGACTTCTGTAACTGTCACACCCTCTAGCAGTGTTTACATAGAAGAGAGGTCTCATTAGAATGAACCTTGGCTTAAATAGATTAAGCTGGGAGTGGGCAAAACAACAAAGCTCCCAGATTAGCTAGATCTGTCATCCAACACAGACATGGCAGTGGTTGGAATCTACCACGTGTGGAAGGCAGAGAGTGGGTAAAATAGAGAAGGAACCAGTTTGACAATAATAGCTGGAAATATTAATGGTAGACTAGAACTGAGTACTGGAAGTAGATAACGGGAAACATATGATAATCCTTCAGTGTCTGTATTGAACACCACAACATACAAAAGTGGGGGGAGAAAGAGAGAGAGAGATAGAGAGAGAAAGATGTGCCTGCCACAGAGACAGGTTGTTGGGAGAGGGGTGGGAACATTGGTGTTTGGAAATGTGCTCTGGGGGGAGAGATGAATATAGGAACATTATATGACTGAAACCCAGTCATGAGTAACTATTTAATGGTTTATTGCATGGTGATTCAATTTAAAAAATCGAATTACATCAAATTCTCTGATGCCTACATAGACCAAGTAGCATTTCCATATTTTATTTAAGTTGAAAATGTATATTGATTGTATTTTAATATAAAGTCTCTGTTGAATTCTTACATAAAACCACACTAGAATATGATAAATTACTTTAAAAACTTTCATTTTATTCAAGCACCGTGATTTACAAAGTTACTTAGGGTTGAGTTTTAGATACACAAATTTCCAGCAATGATGCTCTCACCAATGTTGTTCCCTCCCATACCATCCCCAACCCCCATCAGACCCCCACACAGCCTGCATCTTGACAGGCAATTTTTGAAGTTTGGTTGTTAAAGTTTGGGTCTCATGATTTATAAAAGTCTTTTGATGACTCTGTGGACTGGATATTTGGCTCTATCATTCCTTATCACCGTTAAGTTACCTCATCCCCAGGACTCTATCCCCATTGCCTCTCTTGTCTCTTCTCCCCTTCCCCTCCATTCCATTTCTTTCCTTCTCCTCCACATACTCTAGAGCAAGGGTGATCTCAGCATCTCCTCTTTAAATCATTGCATTTCCTCATTAAGTTATTCTAAATTCCCTGTTTAAGTGAGATTACCCTATGTTTAATCCTTCTTCTTCTGGCTTGCTTCTTTTAATATGGTATCTTCCTGTCTCATTCATGTTGAAGTCAATTGCACGCTGTGTGGTATTCTACTGTGTATATATACCATATCTTCCTGATCCACTGACCTGTTGTTAGACATCTTTCTCAGTCGATTTCAAATCTCAGCTATTGTACTGAGAGCTGCAATGAATAATGGTGTGCTTATATGCCCTTTTGAATGAATGTTTCTCTATTCTAGGAATAAATTATCCATTTTTATCCTTGGATTTAGTTTGCTAAAAATTTGTTAAGATTTTGGCATCTATTATAGAAATTCAAAGGCCAGGAAAGGAAAGAAATCAAGGAGGTTAGCAAGAAGAGGCCAACTGAAGATGACAGGGAAAAGGATCAGTAGTGTTGGGCATATCAGCGGTCCAAAGGTGTGGAGTATATAGGTATATAATTAAATAATAGGGCCAACAACACCATAAGCATGAGACCCAAAATGCAAAGCGGGATTTTAAAATGTGCTGCCATTGAGGCAGGGGTGGAGGTGGGTGGATACCTGGGAATATTGATGAGGGAAGTTGGCACTGCTAGTGGAAATCATGTTAAAATATTGCATGCCTGAAGCTCAATTATAAATTTTGTGGATCGCAATGCCTTAATAAAAAAGAGAGAATTGATGTTCAAAGTCATAGGTGATATACTATATTTCAGTAGTGAGGAGAATATGCAATGCTACAATTTATTAATAGTAAAAAGTGCAACACATACACCAAAAATTGTGCCCACTGCCAAGGCAAACTTGGGAATGGGAGGAGAGCTGGGAAGCAGACATTGTTGGTGGGATTGGTGTTGGACAACTTTGTAAATCACTGTGCTTTAATAAAAAGATTTTAGATAATTTTATATCCACTTACATGAAGCATTTTAATTTATATCATTCTTTTCTTCAGTATTGTATCTGCCTTCAAAGATCACTTTCTTTTCTTTTTGTCTGAAGGAATTTGAGTCAACCTTATATTTTTTCCCTAAATTTTGGTATATTCCACTGGTAAAACCACATAGGTATGTAGTTTCCTGCCCTAAATTATAATACTTCACCTAAAACTTCTATTTCTCTGGTAAGATAAGAGCTATTCTTTCAAATGACCTATCAATTGAGACTTACTGAGTTCCTCAGATCTACAGCTTTAGGGGCCGGACCGATAGCCCAGCGGGTAGGGCGTTTGCCTTGCACGCGGCCGGCCTGTGCCAGCTTGGGTTTGATCCCCGGCATCTCATATGGTCCCCCGAGCACCACCAGGGGGTAATTCCTGAGTGCAGAGCCAGGAGTAACCCCTGAGCATTGCCAGGTGTGACTCAAAAAGGAAGAAAAAATCTACAGCTTTACCGTTTTCATCAAGCATAGAAAAAATTAGCGCCAGTTATTTTTTTATATTTCATTTCTTTTTCATCATATTTAATTATATACCTGTTAAACAATTGAATATTGCACTAACCCATTAAGACTATTCGTTTGTCATTTTCCTTTATTTTTCAATTGAAGCAATGTTGGTTTACAAAACATCATTTGTTCTAGGAGTATAATGTCACACTTTTCCAATTATTACATTACCACACCGGGGGGGGCACACGTTGAGGAGGTTACAGCTAATCTCAATACTGTGCTTGGTTGTTGCTCCTGGCAGCGGTCAGGGGACCTTGTTATTCCAGGTATCAAACTTGGCCTTATGGGGCTGCTGGAGGGACAGTACAACCTTTAAGGTCTTGCTTGGAGTCAATCTGGAGTTAATCATATAGTTCCACAAGCACATCAGGAGAACAGATACAGAAGTAAGCTCTGAACACCACTGGTGTGACCAAAAAAAATAAAGTCCACTATCCAAGGCCTGCACTCCCGCTGTGCATGCCTTTTCTGGCTGCATTTTCTCTGAGAGCTTCATTTACAGGATCAGAGTGCTTTGTTTGCTGGATCACTTCATCTTCTGCAATGTCTAGTTGACTGAAAACACAAGTGTGTATTTCATCTTTGATATTATCTTTTTATCTAAGAAGTTCTATTTGGATTCTTCTTCATAGTGACATCTCTCCACATTACATTCTTCTTGTCATCTAAATTCTTAAGCACTTGAAAGCATATTGTAATAGTTATCTTACATTCTTTTCACTAATATTCTCATAATTTCTAAGGTCTTTTTTTTTAATTTTGTCTTTTCTCCTAGTTATGGGTCACATATTTTTTTTTTTTGAATGTTTTATGAGTTTTTAATTGGATGCCAGATGTTTTGACTTTTATGTTTCTGTTTACCAAATTTCACTGTATTCATTTAAAGAGAATTTACACATCATTAAATTACTTAGAAAAAATCTGCATAGAGTCCTCCTGTAAACATTGTTAGGGAAACTCTGGAAATGACTTTAGTCTAGGGCTATTTTAATTACAACCAACTAGAACCTATCTGAGCACTAACCTGGTTTTCTAAGTATTACAGGGTCTCTTGCTCCTGAAGGAGGCATGTAGACCCTGTGTATGTTGTGGGCTTTAGGAATGTTCAGCCAGCTACTTCTTCCAGTGTGGCAAAGGTATATCTCCTGCCAAAACCTTGGAGAATTCCCTCTTTCAATCATCAGGGTTGCTCTACATGTCCCTCCTTTCCAGTATCACTTGTATCACTTGTCTTCCCATTGTTCATCGATTTGCTCGAGCAGGCACCAGTAACATCTCCATACCTCCTGTCACAAGCAAGTGTAGCCCAAGGGTATCTGCCCGCTCCAGGAACATAAAAAGCCTCAAACCATTCCATCAGGTCATGGGAATGAGGTTTATAATTGTTACTGGTATTTGGCATATCAAATACGACACGGGTAGCTTGCCAGGCTCTGTCATGCAGGTGAGATACACTTGTAGTTGCCTCTCATCTCATGCATACTCCTTTCCAGTATTCTCACAATTCATAACTGCTTCGGTCTGTACAAATGTGAACCTTTCTCTTCAACTAAGTAGAATCACTAAGCTCTTCATTGTGGAATGAAAACTAATTTCAGGCAGTGAACTTCATTGTATCAGGGATTATACTATTATGCATACTATTATCTAGTATCTAAAAGATGCTTTACATATTTTGAAAGATTTTCTAATTGTCTATGGTAGGAGAATGTGACAGGAACACTCTAGTGTAGTCCCGTGATTCTGACATACTGAAAATCCTATATACCAATGTGTAATACTCTCCTCTCGAGTATGGACAGGACCTCTGACTCCCTCTGACTAACTGGATTTGGTAAAGGTGGAAGGATTTACAATGACAGGTATGTCCTATAACATTGTAATGCTAATCACAAGAGGACAATTCTCTCAGTGTCCTTAAAGAAGAAAGTTTTCATATTGTGAACTGCAAATGGACCAGAACCACATGTCAAAGAGCTAAAGATGGCTCTGAAGTTGAAAACAGCAAGATATCAAGAGACCCAAACCTTCAGAGTATAACACACTGCACTATCCCAAACACAGTGTCTATTTGCAAGCATATCCTTCCTCGGGGAAATTCAGATTATTGCGTAGGTTATTGTGATTTTGTAAAACCCTAAAGCAGAAGGCTTTTAAACTTTGAACTTCTGAGCTACAGAAACTATGAAGTCATAAATCTATGTCATTTCAGGCTACTGTGTTTGTAATGTAAAATTACAACAGTAGTAATGTAAAAGCCAATCCCATGTCAGTTAATATTTCAGGGGAAGAAATATGGTTCAACTTTTTGCTTTGTTTTTGAGGGGCCAGGACTTCCTTCTGGCTCTGTGGTCAGGGATCACACCTCACCCAGGGAGTCATTCATACTACTAGGAATCAACTCAAGTCACCCATGTGTAAGGCAAGTGTACTGATCTGCTGTATATTACACTGTACTTATCTCTCTGGCTCAAGGCTCAACTTTTTTTGCCAATTTTGTCCAAGAATTTTATTTTCTTAATGATAAAGCTATGAAAGCTTATGATTATTAGTAAGATGCATTCAGATATTTTTCCGGATGTAGGAAGTAGTGGGAGCTGGATAGCAACAATGTCTATTTTCTAAGTACAATTTCTAGGAAAGGATAGTAAAATAATCACAAACTTAAAATAATTTCTCCTTTTCTCTCTAATTTGTTTATTTAATGGGGTTTCAGTATTTTTCCATTCTGTGCAATCTATTTTACTTATTAAGCTGCTCAAAGTATCAATTTCACAGTTGATTTCAATGACACTCTCTGCTCCCCTGTCCTCTCCAGCTCAACACAAACCCCTACAGCTGAAAGGAGGCGAGGACAGAAGGTTTCGGATTTTCTTTCATACTCATCTCATTTAATCTGTTTGTGTCTTTGTCATTGAAAAGGGAATAAAGTGTAAATGATATTTCTCCTTCATGTGAGCCTTCATGTTGAATTTGCTTTGTTGGTTCAAACTACTAATCCATTATATAAGCAAGCAGGTGGGAAGGGCTAGACTTGCTGTCTTATTACTGGTCAAGACTGTCTGAAACTAGAACTCACCATTGAATATACACAAAGAGACTTACATGATAAACTCTAAATGTCTGCAGGGCTAGCCACAATGTGTAAAAGAAGGGGGAGAGAGATGCAGAGACAGAGAGAGAGAGAGACAGAGAAAGAGAGGAAAAGGGGGTACCTGCTACTTGAGGCAGCCCAGGGGTGGGCGGGAGGGGGTGTGGGTACACTGGTGGTAGTGATGGGGCACTGGTGGAGGGATGGGTGCTGGAATACTGTATTACCAAGAAGCAATTATGAACACCTTTGTAACTGTATGTTTCACTGTGGTATAAAAAAATTTTTTTAATTTAAAAAAATATGTTAAGATTAAAAAAAAAAAGACTGTCTGAAAAAGGGGGCCAGAGCAATAGGGCAGCAGGTAGGGAGTTTGCTTTGCACGCTGCCAACCTGGGTTTGATCCCTGGCATCCCATATGGTCCCCCATGCAGTGCCAGGAGTAATTCCTGAGTGCAAAGCCAGGAGTAACCCCTGAGCATCGCCGGGTGTGACCCAAAAAGCAAAAAAAAAAAAAAAAAAGACTGTATATGAAAGTATTCAGTTCTGTAGACTTAAGGAAGATATAAACTGTAGGATTAAGGAGAAAGTAACCCTGTCAGGGACAAGTGAATTCTAAGCAACCATCATTAATATGTATAATTGGAAATTTTGAAAGAATAAGTGTCTTTCAGCCAACCCCAGCAGAGAGCATTCTGAAAAAAAATCTATTTCCTCCCTAACATTTTTCTCTGAGATATTCTGAGTAAGTTGCAGCCTCTGTCTCACCTGCCTCCATGATTCCAACTTCATTATCTGAGAAAATTCTTACTCCTCTTTCTGTTTGACCAAACTATCGCCCCATTTTTCTTTTTATTTTATTTTATTTTATTTTATTTTATTTTATTTTATTTTATTTTATTTTATTTTATTTTGCATTTTGGGTCACACCCGGCGATGCTCAGGGGTTACTCCTGGCTCTGCACTCAGGAATTACTCCTGGCGGTGCTCAGGGGACCACATGGGATGCCGAGGATCAAACCCAGGCCGGCATAGGCCGGCCACATGCAAGGCAAAGGCCCTACCTGCTGGGCTATCGCTCCGGCCCCATTGCCCCATTTTTCAATGAACCTCTTTGCTATTAGACATAGCAAATGAACAGATATTATACATAAATCCAGGTTTCGTCCCGGTGAGAAACAAAAAATGCTCCCTTCTTTCAGTCAGCACAAACCTCAGAGCTTCATCTAGCCTAACTTTAGGAAGGGAGCCAATAGAAGGGCCCTTTGCTGTCACCAGCAGGACTGCTTCTCCTATTTTTTATTTATTTTTAGAGTAGAGAAATGCCACACTGTCAATACAATTCTAGAGCTGAAATTTGTTAGATACTTTATTTACATCAATATTAAAATTATATTAAAATTAATAAGCATAAAAATCTATTTTATATGAAAATTGTTATATCTCCTGACAGGTTAAGCCTTTGTCTAAGAATGTATTAAGCTATTTGTTGCTAGTCCTGCCTTATTTTTATTATCTTTGTTTGTTAATCTAGTTGGCTCCTTTCTCATCTAATCTGATATGCTCTTACTGGAATTTCAGTATGATCCTTTCACTAAACAGAACAGAGCACTTAAAATTAACCCTGGAGCAAAGTAGAATGAACAAAGACCTGTGGATGTTGGAGATAACCATATAGTTGCATGGAGTTCAGGGTCTGAAATTATGATGCATTTCCTCCCCATGTGTATACATCTTGGGATGCTTTTGTTCCTAGGTGTGATTCCTATGCCAGCCCCCTCTCCACAGTGATTTGCATAAGAATTGATCTGAGAAGAAGGGACTTGTCCCTGTCATTTGCATCTGTTTGGACCTGAGCAAGGGGTGGTTCACCTGAAGATTTGCATGAGAGTCCTGGTTTTTGACTTTTGCAAAGTCCAGCCCACAGGCAGTCCACCTTTTGCTTTGGGCATGGTTGAGACAGAAAAGCTGCCCTTTGCGGGAAGAGGCTTCTATTTTGGTGGGAGGCATCTGGACCTGAGCACATGGTCAAAGAGGTCTGACCAACAGCCATAGGTCTGGGGAACCTCTCATCCTGGATTATAGTAGCAGAGTTTGTTTATTGTCAGTGATAAGTAAAAGCCTTTTGGAACTGAGCTGGACTTGTGGATTTTGTTCATCTGTTGCCAGCCCTTGAAGTAAAAAAGGAACTTGATCCCTGATATTGTTGGGAACCCCAGCAGATCCCTGGCAAAGGTGGGAAGATTCCCCTTTATGCCTGGAGGCACAGAATCCCACAGCCATACCTGACACCCTCCAATATAGAAACGGTCCAGCTCCATAATTGAAACTCATCAAACTGCCAAGTCAGCAAATTGCTCTAGCTCCAAAGCTCCTGGAGCACATAGCCACATTTGCGGCCATATAACACCTACAAATTCCGTAGTACTGTCAACCCAGTAGAATCACAGAAAATCTGATGGGAAAGTTGCATAGAGATCACCAAACTCAATGAGCAAAACAGTAACGCAGAAGGCTCAGCTAACACCAACCATCCCAGTAAATCTTCAATGACTTCAGTACACTATTGTGTGATATACAAATTGACTTTTATTGATCGAGGTTTTGATAATTCCATTTGCATTGTGTTGCAACAAACAAAACAAAGTAAATATTTTTGTGTTTACTAAGTTTACTAAGGGGGAAGATTTGGTGGTCAGGTTTGGAAACTAAGGACATTGGGGAAAGGAAGGTCATACTGGTGGTGGGATTGGTGGGATTGGAACTCTTAATGATGAAAACAACTGTATTGTGAACTTGTTAAATCACCGTGTTATAATTTTAAAAAAACAAATTAATTTTAGAAATAAGAAAGGGGCTGGAGAGATTGTACAGCATGTAAAATGCTTGCTTTTTTGTGTGACTGAACCGTGTTTGATCCCAGTACTCCATATGACCTCCAAGCTATGCCAGGAGTGATCCCTGAGTGCAGAACCAGGAATAAACCTTAAGCACAGTCAGTGTGGCCCAGAAACCAAAATAAAAAAACTCCACCCAGCAGGTGAGCCTATCACAGCCTGGCTCGCACTGCCACTTATGGCTGTGCAGTTCATCAATAAATGCTGGATTTAGAGGTGACTACAAGAGTATGCTACCCGCACGGCAGAGCCTGGCAAGCTACCCGTGTTGTATTTGATATGCCAAATACCAGTAACAATTATAGAACTCATTCCCATGACTGGAATGGTTTGAGGCTCTTTATGTTCCTGGAGCAAGCAGATGTCCTTGGGCTCTACTAGCATGAGACAAGACATATGGAGATGTTACTGGTGCCCGCTCGAGCAAATCGATGATGAACAGGAAGACAGTGATACAGTGAAATTAAAATAGGAAAGGACTTGGAGCTATGGTAGAGTGGTAACAACAATTTTTGCCTCTAAGGGAAAGGAAGGAACTTAATTCCATGCTAAAGTTCCTGAATTCAGTTAGTCTTTGCCATTTAGGTAGAATTCACTGCTAGCCCTAAAGGCTAAAGAAAATTGTGCTGCTTTAGAATGTATTTCTAGGCCTGTTTTGGGGGTTACAAAAGTAAACTACTTATGTAGTTTCACAGAATTACATCATTTTATAAAAGAAATATTGCTTATTATATTTTGTATGCACAAGTGATTTCTCTTAATAGTCAATATTTACAATATCTTAATGGGTAAGATTCAATACTCCCCCACATATTAATAGCGTGCCTCCATGCCCACCAAGTTTCCTACAAGCTCAATAGATAGACATTAAATAACCTGGGAAAATAATGCAAACAAGTATACATTGAGGAAAAAAACAGAAAAACAGATAACAAAACTGAATTAAGCATTTTTTTTCATTTTTATTACAAAGGGAGAATATGTGAGGAAACTTGGGTATTTTGGTGGAGGGAGGTTGGCACTGGTAGTAGGACCGTTGTGGCAGTAGCATATGTCTAAAATTCAACTACCGGGCACCGGAGCGATAGTCCAACGGGTAGGGCGTTTGCCTTGCATGCAGCCGACCCGGTTCGATCCCCAGCATCCCATATGGTCCCCCATGCAGTGCCAGGAGTGATTCCTGAGCGCAGAGCCAGGAGTAACCCTGACCATCGCTGGGTGTGACCCAAAAAGCAAAAAAAAATAAAATAAAATAAAATTCAACTACAAATAACTTTGTAAATCACCATGCTTTAATTTAAAAAAGAGGGGAAAGGAAAGAAAGAAATGGTTCTGTTTTTGAATTTTTTTTTTTTTTTATTAATATTTCATTATGCCACCGTGAGATATACAATTACAATGTTGTTCATGTTTAGAGGTTTTGGTCACATAGCGTTCCAGCACCCCGCCCTCCACCAGTGCCCATTTCCCACCCCAATGTCCCCAATTCCCTCCCCTCTCCCATAGCCTGCCTAAATGGCAGGTTCTTTATCTCTGTTCTCTCTCTCCCTCTCTCTCTTTTCCTTCTCTTACATATTGTGGATTGCAATACTACACCTAGAGGCCATCATGTGCATTTTTTTTGCCTGTATTTAATGCTCAGTTCTAGGTTGGTATTAACCCAAGAAAGAAATGTTTTTAAAAAGAATTCATTAACACAGAATTACTTTCTATGTCAATAGTCTGATTTTACCAATTAAAAGGCAGACAGTGGCTAAATGAATAGAAAAGAAATTCAACCTCTTGCTGCCTCCGGGAAACAATTATTAGATATTAAGATAAACTAGAGTTTTATCTTTTATTTGTCTTCCATTTTATAGCTATTTCAACTCATCATAATCCCCTCAAGATACATCTTGTCATAAGTTGCATGTTTTTTACAGCTGAATAGTACTCCATTGTTTACATGCCTTATCCACTCATTTGTTTATGAATATTTATCAGCTCAACACTCTCAGCCCTTTCCTCCCAGACCCTGCCACCTCCCCTAACCATCATATTTTTAAGTGTCTGAGTAATTTTTCTTTTAATTTGTTTGCTTTGGCTATTGATATTTCACATATGAGAGAAACAATTTGGTATGTCTTTTTTTCTTTGTCTCTAATAACCATTTTTTAGATTTTAAAATATGTAAGAATAACAGTTCCTGCCCTTTCTACAGTGTTTCTGTCTTAAAATATCTTACTCCAGTCTTTTCTATGAGTTTAATCTGATGTTCTTTAGATCTGATATTGATCTTTTACATATATAATATAATGGACCCAAGTTTGTGGTTTTTGGCTGCTGTGAGTCACACCCAACATTGTTCAGAATTAGTCCTAGCTCTATGTGTGGGGTATGTCTCTAAGGCACGGTTGGGGGGCAAACTAGGGTTGAGGATGTGCTCCCAAGACTTGGCCCGAATGGGACTGGGACAAGCTGAGATGAGCATTAGAAGGCCCCTTCCCCAAAGCTCCCTCTTTGTCTTCCTAACAGTAACTCCTCTCCCTGCCAGCCCCTCCCTTCTTTCTGTTAAGCAACCGTAATGTCCAGATACATCTGTAGTGCCACAGGCTGGTTGAATGAACAGGACCTCAGCTGAGAGTAATGTGGAACCACAACACCTTGTTTAGCCTTTTTGCAAGTGTGTGCTGGAAACCCTCATAGAACGTTTGTCGCTGATTAAGCATATAAACCTAAGCCTGCTTGCAATAAAGTGAGTAGTCTCTCTGCAGCATTCCGATGTGCAAAGGGTGTATATTCAACCTCTCTCATAGAGCTGCTCTCCTCCTCGGCTATGGTATGAAAAGGGAGGAGCGAGGTGAGCTGTCAAGGCTGGCCTCTTGCTCAGGACTGGGATCCGTGTGTTGGGACTATAATACGCTCAGGGATCACTTCTGGTGGGCTTGGAGGACCATACGTGTGCCAGGGATAGAACCTGTGTTGGCCACATTACTTCATCCAGATCCTACTATACCAAATGCCAGTTTGTGTCTATTGATTGTACAACTCAGAATAGTCACATAAGCTCAGATTATTAGTATGACTTAATAATTGTTATTCTACTACCAATTTTCTGTATTTTAAAAAATGTTTCTAGTATTGCATTTTCTATGTATTTCTATTTTTATTTTTCCCCTAATAGTTCTCTCAGTTAATTGTTTTTTCCTTTTTAATAGTCACTGCTACAATTTTTTTGGTTTTTCTTTATCATGAAGACTATATAGATTAGTTTTTTCATTTCAAGATCATCCCTTAGTGTTGGTATTATCTTATCATTCACTTGTATTACTTGTCTTCCCGTTGTTCATCGATTTCCTCGAGCGGGCACCAGTAACATCTCCATACGTGCTGTCACATGCTAGAGTAGCCCAAGGGCATCTGCTCACTCCAGAAACATGAAGAACCTCAAACCATTCCATCAGGTCATGGGAATGAGGTCTATAATTGTTACTGATATTTGGCATATCAAATACGACACGGGTAGCTTGCCAGGCCCTGCCATATGGGTGGGATACTTATCATTATTAGACTAAAACTATTCCATGAAAAGAAAAAAAAATATAAAAATCTTTGGCAAGATGATATACAGTAATACAGACTCAGAAGCCTAAATGAGAATAAAATGAATCAACAATAAATCATTAAAGGGGAGGAAGTAAAAGAAAGATCTGCATAGTCTGATGATGATAAATCAGAGCCTTATATTTTTGTGTTTGGGTTTTAGGTTTTTTGGTTTGGGGGTTTTGTTTTTGCAGTGGGGGAGGCAGTGGTTGACACATACCCAGGAGTGCTCGGGACTTACTCTTAGCTCTGAGCTCAGGGATTGCTCCCAGTGGTGCTCAGAAAACCATATGCTGTGCTGGGGATTGAAAACAGGTCAGCCACCCAAAGGCAAGGACTTACCCATTGTACTATCTCTCTCACCCTATTTTTGATGATGTGTAGTCTTTCACTGCACAGCACCCTTTTGATTATTTTATATGAGCTCTTGATTTTTCATTTATTATTTTTACCTGCTTCTTGAGAAGGTTATTGTCTTGATTATTTACAAACAATTGTGCTTAACTGAATTTCTTTACATACCACTTAGTATTTGGTATAACCGTGTGGAGGTTTCTGAATCTGGACCCTATTTCAATACCTACTACCCAGCTTCAAGCGTCCAAGTATAAGAATAAAGAAGCACAACACTTGCCTTACAGGCTGCTGGCAAAGATGAGGCTATTACTATACTGGAACACCACTCGTAAGCAGCAGATCTGGAGCCAATTTTAACACAGCTTCTAAATCTTCGTCACTGAACCAGTTGTAGCAGAAAGCCCAGCCAGACAGCAAGTGATCCTCATCACAGTCATTTTTGATAGCCTTCTTCCTATATGAAGTCATCGAGAAATGAAGCACTTTGTTGAGGGGAATGCTATTTACGTTATATGTATTCTGTGAGGCTAAACAAGCCATATTGGAGGTTCAAGGCAAGTTAATTTTAACCTTCCTGCTTACTTTCACTGTCCAGATTCAGCATGGTACTTAGCATGTTATAAATATTCATTCCCCAATAGTCATTTATTTTTAGCAATGAATTGGCAGAGGCAAATAAGATTAGCAAGATTTAAGAGACTTATTTATTACATTAAAAATGTTAATGCATCAGTAAGAGCTGTATTGTAACTGCGTAGTTTGGATAAATAGGACCACAGCATAACATCCTCTGAGAAAAATTTGTATTAAAATACATTTAGCAGCTAGGGGTTTTGTATATAACTTTAACATTTATATTCTTAGAGCCTGAATTTGAAAACGTTTTTCCTATTTGAACAGTCTTATTTGAAAGCACATGTCCGCCATGGAAGAGACCATGCAGCCAACACTTCTCTGAACCCCAAGTACTCTGCCATGGAGTTGGCAGCGTCTGCCCCTCATGCCAGTACTCTGAGAGGCATGAGACAAACGTCTTGGAAGGGTATCCAAGGCAGACAAGGAAAGAATTCTTTAAAAAGAAATTCCATCAAGTAGTGCTACCAAATAGCACCAAATCATTGCGTCCTTTTTTGTATTTAAAGACATGAAGAGACATATCCGATAAAACATCGTAATATTTATGCATCATACCCCTCTTGGTTAAAATGAACCCAAGTTCCTTCCGAAAACTCCATGAGATGAATTTCCTTGAGAAAAAATGTTCTGCATAAAAGATTTGGAGTGTTTTAAGACACAGCACCTCCACCTTGGGGAATACACAACTGCCGGCCTGGACCTCCCTTCGCTAGTAATGTCTGTGATTGGAAAACCTGCTTGGGAAAGAACAGTTCTGCCACTTCTGCTCTGGGGCCAGCATCATTGGAACATTTTGACTGTGTACAGGAAAGAACTAGTTTATCCTGGGCCAGGATTGGAGCAGTTTAGGAACATTTTTAGGATTAACTTTAAGCATAGCTGGATCACTTTTTTTTTATCATAATTCAGAGTCTCTTGATAATCTCACAATGTCATTTCTCAATGTGGAGCTATAGTACAGGAGGGAAGGCGCTTGCTTTACAAAAGCCAACCCAACCCACAACTGATTCCTAGTACCACAAATGTCACCCAAGCACCACCAAAGGTCACTTCTGAGAACAGAGGCAGAAGTAGCCCCTGAAAACTGCCTGTAGTGCCCCCAGCCCCAACTCCCATAAACGTTCTCTAAACTTATTTTTTTTCCACTGCAGTAACATTAGTTTACACTAGTGTACATGTTTATATATTTTAGGGGTGTGTTGGTACCACACTACACTCACCACCTAAGTCTCGTTATTATTCTACCACTGTCATGGCCCCTATCATTTCTATTGCCCCTTTTAGGAAGTGGAGATCCGTGCTGAGTACAGTGATTCATTTTTTTCTGGAGATAGTTTCCTTGCTATTGTTTCTTCATATACCATATAGTGGTGAAATCATTGGTATTTGTCTTTCTTCTGAGTTATGGTCTAGCAGGATCCTTTCAAATTCCACAAAAGTCTCAACTAAAGGAAACATTGTCTCTTTTCACTAATAGTGGTGATACCTCATTGTTATCCAGTGATCATTTCCAACTATCTTTGTCATACTGGTTCCTTCTCTATCCCAATTGCCTTCTCCTCCAGAAACTTGAGGCAGCAATCTACCACGAACCACCTCTCCTCACCCTTGTTTCTACTGTCCTTGGGTATCGGTCTCATATTATGGATTTTTTTAATATCCCCTTATTAGCCTATTTCAAGCCCAGCTATGCTTGAACAAGAGACACAGATATATGGGGCAGAGCTGCTACCGGCTCTTCCTGTGCTCAGCTGATCATGAGGCACCCGGGAGGGAAGGTGGGTTCTAGCCCTGGCCTGCCATCCCAGTAGAGCCTCGCAAGAAGCCAGAGGAACCCCCCACATCATGAGGGGCCGCCATTTTCAACATCTGGACTCCACAGCTAGTCAGAGCTCCACCCAAGAGAAAAGCCAATCTCTCCCGTTTACGGTTCAGCAGTAAATGCACAAATTGAGAGCCTACTACCAAGAGTATACCACCTACACAGCAGAGCCTGGCAAGCTACTCGTGTCGTATTTGATATGCCAAAAATCAGTAACAATTATAGACCTCATTCCCATGACCTGAAGAAATGGTTTGAGGCTCTTCGTGTTCTGGTGCAAGCAGATGCCCTTGGGCTACATAGCATGTGACAGGAATTATGGAGATGTTACTGGTACCACTGGAGCAAATCGATGAACAATGAGAAGACAAATGATACAAGTGAAGTGATGCTTATATTCTATTAGAGATATTATTCATTTCCTCCAAGGGTTTGCTCTCATGAGCAGGGGAGAGACCATGCTGGCTGGACTCAGAGTGGAATTTTGGGCCCTGCCCTTTCCTCTGCCTCCATGCCAGTTGCCCCGGAAGAGAGAGACCCACCCACGCCAGACTCAGCTAATTTGCAACCCCGGAAGAGATCCAGACCCATCCACTTCAGACCCACAGCTGCGCTGCTCAGGCCCGGCCCCATATGGAAGCTAGTCATGGAGCTGACCTCCCGGTGAGGGCTCGGCCATCCCCTGGCCGAGTCCAACATTGCTCCAAGGGTTTGCTCTCATGAGTGGGGGAGAGACCATGCTGGCTGGACTCAGAGTGGAGTTTTGGGCCCTGTCCTTTCCTTCACCTCCATGCCAGTTGCCCCAGAAGAGAGAGACCCACCCATGCCAGACCCACATGTCCCTTGGCACGTGGCCGCAAAGCAGCCGTGCAATATTTATATAAGATACTGAATTTTGCATAAGGTTCTTCCCAATTTCTTTCACATTTATACATAGTAAGCAGTTATAGACATGTTTTAACTGATACCAGTAAGCCTGGCAAGAAGCCAGAGCAAACCACACATCATGCAGTTCCAGACTACATAGTTCCTCAGAGCTCCATCCAAGAGAAAACCTGATCTTCCCCCCTTTAAGTTTCATCATTAAATGCTCGGGTTGACAGCCTTCTACTGAGACTATACCACCTACACAGTAAAGCCTGGCAAGCTATACGTGTTTTATTTACTTTTTATGCCAAAGACTAGTAACTATTATGGACCTCAGATCCATAACCTGAAGAATGGTTTCGGGCTCCTCCTGTCCCTGTAGCAAGTAGATGCCCTTGGGTTGCACTTGCTTGTGACAGGACTAATGGAGATGTTACTAGTGCCCACTCGAGCAAATTGATGAACAATGAGAAGACAGTGATACAGTGATTATTCATTTGACTATTGGTTTCTTTGATGAAGTGTATCTTCTTTGATGAAGTGTATATTTCTCCTCCCTCTTCCTCCCTCTCCCTCTCCTATCCTCTCTCTCTCTCTTTCTCTCTCTCTCTTCCCCCACCCCCAGCAGTGCCCAAGTGCTCAGGACTGAGTCCTGGCTCTGCACTCAGGGATCACTCTTGGCAGTGTTCAGGGAACCATACTACCACCCCAGGGGATGTCCGGATGGAAACCAGGTCAACACATGCTCTACCCACTGTAATATCACTCTGGTGATATTATTTTTTGATAATGTTTCTTGTTTTTTGCTGTACTATTGTTGGCTTTTGTTAGTTCTTTACACACTTTTATTAGCCTTTGTCAGATATATAGTACACAAATATTCCCTTCTTTCATAAGTATGTTTACTTAGTAATGGCTTTTTTTGGTTTTGGGGCCACACCTGAAAATGCTTGGGGCTTATTTGTGGCTCTGTGCTCAGGCAAATGAGAGAGAAAGAAAGAAAACCAAAAAATTCTGATAGACATTGCATTCAATCTGTGTATTTGGATAACACAGTCATTTTAACAGTGTTAACTATTTACTCATATAACGTGGATTTTTTTCCTTTTATTTTTTCCAACAGCAATTTATAGTTATTGGCGTTTCAGCTTTTAACCTCAACTTCCTTAGGTGCTTACATCTTTTTAGTACCATTATAAATGTATCACTGTATCACTGTCTTCCCGTTCATCATCGATTTGAGATTTTTTTCTTTTTAGCTGGTAACTTGCATACAGAAATGCAACATATTTTAAATTTTGTATTCTTTTTCGACCTCTAATTCTTTTTAATGAGATCTTTATAGTTATTGATGTATATCAGTGTGTCAGTTATAAATGAGAACTTTGCTTCCTTTTTTCAGCTTTGCTTCTTTTTATCTGTTGCCCAGGACCGCCGGCTAAAATTGGTAATAAATTGAACAAATGGTAATTGATTTAGATGTTTGATTTTTCACTGTTAACAGCCAGAAGGACATGAGGCAATGAAGAGAGAGAGAGAAGAGGAAAAGTGCCTGCTATAGAGGCAGATTGGGGGGGAAAGGGGAGGAAATCAGAAGATATTGGTGGTGAGAAATGGGCATTGGTGGAGGGATGGGTGCTGGGACACTTTGTGACTGAAACCCAATCATGAACTCACTGTATCACTGTCGTCCTGTACATCATCGATTTGCTCGAGCGGGCACCAGTAACATCTCCATATGACCTGTCTCATGCAAGTAAAGCCCAAGGACACCTGCTAGCTCCAGGAACATAAAGAGCCTCAAACCATTCCATCAGGTCATGGGAATGAGGTCTATAATTGTTAAAGGTATCTGGCATATCAAATATGACATGGGTAGCTTGCCAGGCTCTGTCGTGCGGGTAGTCATCTCCAAATCCAGCATTTATTGATGAACCACGCAGCCGCAAGCGGCCACGCGAGCCGGGCTGTGATAGACTGGTCTGCTGGGTGTTCTGACGAGGGGGAAGTCCGGATGTGGAAAATGGAGGTCCTCATAGAGTGGGGGTCGTCTGGCTTGTTGTGAGGCTCTACTGGGGTGGCGGGCCAGGGCTAGAACCTGCCATCCCTCCTGGGCACCTCATGAGTGGCTGGACACAATGAGAGCCAGTAACAGCTCTGCCCCATGTTTGTCTCTGGATCAGCATACCTGGGCCGGATTAAAAAAGACTGTAGCAGGGTGGATCTCGATGAACCGGGCTGTGATAGGCTGGTCTGCTGGGTGGAGTTCTGATGAGGGGGAAGTCCGGATGTGGAAAATGGAGGTCCTCATGGAGTGGGGGGGTCGTCTGGCTTGTTGTGAGGCTCTGCTGGGGTGGCGGGCCAGGGCTAGAACCTGCCATCCCTCCTGGGCACCTCATGAGCGGCTGGGCACAGTGAGAGCCAGTAGCAGCTCTGCCCCGTGTCTGTCATGAACATCCTTGTAATTATATATCTCACAGTGGTATAATAAATCATTTTTAGGAAAGGCAAGTCATTTATGGTGTTTGAACACCCACTCTCCTGGTCTTGGGAACCAGAAGCAACTAGATGTCCTGAGGTGAGGCTTGCACAGGTAGCGCTGAATTTAAACCATTGGGCCGATTTGATAGTAGGAGTCCCGAGTATTTGTTGCAAGAGACTTGTTTAGTTTCTTGCTATTTATGTTCTATGTGTCCCCTCTTCTTTGCACCCTCTCTCTTGCCTTCTTTTCAGATAAAGAGGTTTTCATCCTCCATTTTCTCTTCACTTATGGCTCTCTGGCCACGATTTTTCAGTTTTGGTTACAGTTTCAGAGTTGTTCTAGAGGATTAAACATGCACATTTTCTACCATCTCCTTTGTGAATGCTACAACACCTCACCTAAGAGCCTCCCAAGAGTAAATTCCACCAACTTTGTGGTCTTGTTGCCAATTTTCTTCCCACCAACTTTGTGGTCTTGTTGCCAATATTTTTGGACTACGAATATTTCTGCCTAAGTTACAGTTAAAGTTCTATAACTTTTTGCAAGGGGTCCCCTTGAAACAAATTCCCAGAAAAAAATTTTAAGGGGGCTTGAGATAAAGGTATAAATAGTTTGTGGGAGTACAGCATCTTGGACCAGTATTCCTCCAATTATGAAAGTATTTCTGCCACTTTTACTCTATTTTTTGGAAAAGTAACCAACACTTAAGAACTGAAAGGAAATGTAATGCTTCCTTGTCATATTACCATAAATGTTGAGCTAATAAAACATTATTCACAGCTCCTTCTCCTTTAGAGCTGACTTTTCCAATGGAAGCTTGTTCAGAAAGTTAGAGGAGTCACATCTCTTTCCCAGAACAGAACGTTTTGTACAGCAAAGAGAGAACAATTTCAAACTAAAAAGTCATTTCATCACAAGGTTCAGATTTGGAAAGTAGCTTGACACCTATTAACTTTGAATAGTTTCAGAATTTAGTCTCAAATATTCTCATCTTCAAACGCAAAGAATAAGAACAAAGAATCCTTTAAGCAATTATCAAATAACTCAAAGGCAGGAAAACTTGGCTCTGTTTTCCAAGACTTGACATCTGGAGGTTATAAAATTATTTGAATTTTAACTCTAGGAAAATTAACCTCAATTATTCTGATGTCACTACATAAAATTTTTATTGTATGCATTAAACCTGCTTCTTACGACAGACCAGGCACAAGATATTAGAAACAAATTTCATTTACTGCAGAAGGCCTTTATCACAAACCTTTCAAAATTATCATGGAAAGTCAATAAGACCTCAAAATGGAGTCAAGAAAAGAAGAAAGCAAAATTTAATTCCAGAATCCCTCTAGTGAATGTCTATGCACTCAGACCCTCAGATAAGTTTTAGGTTTTCCCTGTCCTATGCATACCTTGTTCAAGTTCATTTTATTACAACCCATTAGTGTATGATGTTAGAAATTCGCTTACTGATACAGTTGTTAAATCTCCAACTTGTTAAATCTACTGTGCCTCTTGACAAGAAATTCAATCATTCCAATCATTTCTAAATCCTACACCAGGTTTTTCTAAAACATTTTGACTTTCAACGAAATTACAGACAAATTGAGAAGAGATAATAGAACAAAGAACTTTTTTTAAAAAAAATTCAAGAAAAACCCAAGTACATAAATAATACAATCCCGTAATATTGGTTAAGTGTAGAAAGTATACAGGAACACACTTTGTAACCATTATGCTTTAAGTAGACTTTTAAATGCCAAAAAAAATATTTAACAGAATTATTCTGCTAAAAATGTCTGACTAGATTTATAAGAGAACATGTTGAGATTTTTGTCAGATTTAAGTCTACTTTTTTAGCTATTTGCAAGTTAGTTGAACAGATAAGTGAAACTGAATTTTTAGGATTTAGTCATTGATTTAAATCTAAAGCAAAGGAAAAAATTGAACTGATAATTCCGTAAATGTTGTACATAAATTCTATACATTGAGTATAAAAAATTAATGGGAGAATAGTACCTGGAGGTAGCAACTTTAATATATAGGCTTAATAAGTAAATTAAAATCTAGAGTCTTTGTTCCATATATTTCCCATGAACAAAGCATTCCATGAGAATTAAAACTGTTCCCACCACAATAATCATCACTGGTTTAGAACTACAAAACAATGCAAGCTGAACCTAAAATCAAAATGTTAACCTCAAAGAATGACTGTGTCCTTCAGAAATTCAGAGGACTGAAGCATCTGGTGAGAAGAATTCCTAGGATTGAGTATCCTTGAAAAGCTACTTAAAGGTTTGGGGAGCGAAATAGTACAGCTGGTACAGCACTTGCCTTGTACACAGCCGACTGGGTTTGATCCCTGGCACCGCATCCCCCGCCCCCCAAGCCTGTCAGGAGTGATCCCCGGAGCACAGAGACAGGGAAAGTCTTGAGTACCCTGACATGCCCAAAAAACAAGCAAAAAAAAAAAAAAAAGTAAATAAAAAGCTATTAGTGTTATATATCATTAAAATAATAACTGAACACTGATATTTTGCTAATGAGAAATCCGCCACTGCTCTTAAGGGGAAGTGGTTCTGTATTTTCCACATCTCAGAAGTAAGTTATCTAGGTCTAAGCAATTAAAAATTTTTAATTTTCCGTCAAGGAAAAATAAGTGGCTCAATTAAGACATTTTCTTGAAGAAAAAAAAACGAACTCTAAGAAAAATCTTTCACTCCCATTAAACTCACTGATCAAGAGAAGCTTCTGTCACTGCCGTTTTTCCCACCTGATTTCTATGCTGAGGAAAAGCAATCTTTTGATCCTTACACTTAAAAAGTAGATCCTGTAAGTATCTTTCTCTGGAGGACAAAACCAACCACAATAAGTTACTAGCCTACCCACATGTAGTTAACAACCTGACATTCAGAAATCTAGGAATGAGAAGTGAAACTAATAAAAATGAATGAAAAATGAAACTCAGCTAATAGGTTTAATAAAGAAGACTCAAATCTGAAGGGAGACAGAGGGACACTGGAACAAAGTAAGGCAGGCCGTGCTGAAGGCCGACTGTTCCATCATCAGAGGGGCTGGGAAACCAAATACCTACCTTCAGGCAATACTTAACCAACTCAGTATTCTCAAACACAACTAGCTTTTTTTTTTTTTTTTTTTTTTGGATCACACCCAGTGATGCTCAGGGGTTACTCCTGGCTCTGCACTCAGGAATTACTCCTGGCGGTGCTCAGCGGACCATATGGGATGCCAGGGATCTAACCCAGGCTGGCATGGGCGGCCGCATGCAAGGCAAATGCCCTACCTGCTGGGCTATCGCTCCAGCTCCACAACTAGCTTTAGATACTAAAATCCAAGAATACAAGGAAAGCAAATCAACAGAATTTTTTTTTTAAAATCTAAAGCTAAAAATCAAGTCCAAAAGCAAATCTTTCAGACCACAGTAGAAGTTTCCAATGCCTTCGGCTTCCCTGTCTCCTTCTTAAACAGAATTCACCCCCAACTGCACCCAAGGCTATAGCTGCTCCCACCCTGGCAAGCTCCAGCGCGTCCATTCCCACCCTGGGGAACAAGTATCATCCACTCTTGAGAAACACCACACCAGAGCTTCTGTTAGAAATGACTTTAAGGAACCAAAAGCTCTCCAAAGATTGAAAAACAGTTAGCATGAGTATAGGCAGACTGGGGGACAGAAAGAATTATAGATCATTACAAAACATTCTCCATTGGCTATTTCTGCACATAACTGTTGGCGCTGGCAACAAGAACTTGGCTGGTGACTTGCTAAAAACCCAAGTAAAGAAGGAATTAAATAGCATGAAGAGGCTCCTGGCGGCTGGGGGAGGCTGGAACTCGGCTCGCCCGGACCCAGCTGAATATGGGACCCCCAGGAGGGCAGACGGGTTTTGGGAGGGGGCCCGTCACCTCTGGGGGGTCCCGGAAGCAGCAGGATGAGACTCGCCCATCACACTAGCCACCATTTTCGCTGTCTGGACGCTGGGAAACTGCCTCATGACCAGATTAACAGAGCAAAACTAGTTCGAGCCCAGGTAGGCGGCTCCCAGAAGCGGGAATCACTGGGAATTCGTCCAGATGGAGTCAGGGTTCGGCCATTCCCCTCTCCATTTTGTTGAGCCTGGTGGCCCCGCCAAGGAGCTGACCTCGCGGCCATCAGCCATAGCATGAAGAGGCTCACAAGCGGCTGGGGGAGGCTGGAACTTCGGCTCGCCCGGCCCAGCTGAATATGGGACCCCAGGAGGGGCAGACGGGTTTTGGGGAGTGGACCCGTCACCTCTGGGTCCTGGAAGCAGCCGGATGAGACTCCGCCCATCACACTAGCCACCATTTTCACTGTCCGGACGCTGGGAAACTGCCTCATGACCAGATTAACAGAGCAAAACCAGTTCGAGCCCATTAAAATAGTGGAAACAGTAATGTCTTTTAATGCACTGCATTCCAAGAAGAGCAGGAAAGTTTGGCGGGAGGGAGAGATAAAGAGGAGAGAAATGACATACAGAACCCGCCAGGTGGTTGAGGTGTGGGAGGGGGAGGGAGGTTTGGACATTGGTGATGGGAGATGGGTTTTGGTGGAGGGATGGGTGTTGGAGCACTGTGGAACCAAGGCTCTACATGAGCATCTTTCAGTTGTGTGTCTAAAATGGTGTGGTGATATTTGGGGGGAGAATAATAAAATTAAATCTTAAAAAAATAGAAGGAATAAAAATATTTGGAGTGAGAATCTTTTTAATAACTATATTCATTTCCATAGAACAATAAATACAGGAGCTAAAGCAGTATATGTAACAGTAACATTTTCTTTAGATACAGAAAGCACTTATTTTTATACAACTTAATGGACAAATACTCTGAGAATCAGCATTGGGAGAAGCTACACAATGTAAGTCAATGACAAGTCAAATGGAAAATGATTTACTGTGGACCCTAACTCTTGAGATTCACACTCGGGTGCTCCATCACAGGGCAAGCAGGAAGGTGGGAGATGTTCAGGATGTCCAGGAAGCCACAGGACCCAGTTCAGCTTCGGGCAGCTGCAGTCTGGGGTTGCTCAGACTGGAGCTGTTTACCGAGATACTCCCTGAAAGCAACGATGAAGAGTTAGAATTGAAGACACAAAGACTCCATCAAAATCAAAGCACAATAAATGCTGTCACAGACTTTAATGCTTACAAATTCTTAAAAGTTTAGCCCAAGAAAACTAAGGCTTGCCCAATTTCCAAAGTATCGAAGGAGAATGAATTTCAGTCTACCTAGCAAACACGGGATGTAACACACACAAGCGAGCAAATCTGCACAGCAGTGGCTCTTGAGAAGCTGCTGATGGTGACCTGCTCCGTGCTGCTGCCATTTCTGCAACGCAAGAAGCTCAAACTTCAACTGAAGGATGAGTCTAAAGGAGTGGCTGACTCAAGACAAACGAATGCCTTGATGCTCGGGGATTCAGGATCTACATGCCAGAGACGGAGACAAGAGCAGCTGAATTTACTGAACACAGTGTCTGTCCAAGACGATAGCACTGGAGGAGCTGGGAGGACGGGGCACCAGAACCTAAAGTCTCCAGCACAAGAGCTACTGCGGCTCAGAGCAGTGACAGAGCTGAGACTCTGCGTTCACTCTGCCGGTGCCTGCACTCTTCAGAGCAGTCACCACTAGAAAGAAACCAAGCACACTCCTGCGGCTGCGCTTGGCTCTCGTCACAGACACTGCAGAATCGCTTTAAAGCCCGAGCAAGAAAACTTTTCTAGTGAAGGACTTGCCCAAACTGATTTCTGAACTCCCGAAAAGGACAAGTAAAAGAAACTTCAGAAGCTACTGAACAGGGTCTCTGCTCTACTTTCTGAAGCAGAGGGCTGGGTGTTGGCCCTGTTGCAAAATTCACAGTGGGGAGGCCAGAATGAAAAGGGGTCCTGGGAGTGAAAGGGTCCCGCCAGGACAAAGAGTCCTCACTCAGGTCCGTCATCTCCCAAAACAAACGTCCAGTGTCACCAGCATGTGACACTGCCTTTCTCCACAAAGATACCGGGGGTAGGGGGGTTGCTGGAGTGTCCTGCCAACACAAGCAGAGCCTACTCCAAAACATGCTGGTATCTGCCAAATTTCCAAAGCTACCAAAATCATAAAGCAAGACTGAGAAGCTAAGGCAGCACTGGATTGGTGTGGGTAAGGAGTCAGGGACCACAACTAAACACACCAAGAGGTGCCGGACTCAGGGACCACGACTAAACACACCAAGAGGTGCTGGACTCAGGGACCACGACTAAACACACCAAGAGGTGCGGGGTGATAACACCATGGGCAGGGTGCTTGCCTTGCGCGCAGAAACCCGGGTTCAATTCCCAGCATCCCATATGATCTCCTAAGCCCTGTCAGGAATGATCCCTGAGTGTAGAGTCAGGAGCAAGCACTGAGCACAGCCAGGAGTGACTCCAAAACCAATACACACACACACACACACACACACACACACAAGCACGCACGCATGCACGAGAACATACACTGTACATGTAACAGCCTCCTTTCTAGAGAATGAACACAGCTAAGAGTTTTCCTCGCTGAAGCGCAAAACAAATGTTCCTATCACTAAATCAGTCATTTCGGTGCCATGTCAATTCACAGAAGGTAGCATACATGTTTCAGGGGTAGAACTGAAGCACTGGGTCAGATTTCTCAAGCTTCTTGGTTCTTATGAAAGAAGAATGGAAATGATAAAGGAAGAAAAGGGAAGAAGGAAGGAAGGGAGAAAAGGAGGGAGGGACAGAGTCTTCTGTGAACTAGGCAAACCAGGCATTATCCTATTATTACTTAAACTATTGGGGAGTGTACTGCTCCTTCTTTTTGGGTAGGACTCCTCTCGGGTGAGATTCTCTTTCTTTGGTGGAGACTTGTATGGTCTAAATTCTGACCAGAGCTTTCATTGTATTGGATTGTGGTGGTAGAGCTTTGCACTATTAAAAGCCTTTGTGGTACTGCGCCCGACTTGTGAGTTTTCATCAGTTCCCCGGCGGACTTGGAGATAGAAGAGAACTTCTGACCTGGAGAAGAGAACTTCTGACTTGGAGGTAGAAGAGAACTGTCGGGACCCAGCAGCATCCCGACATATTATATAAATGGTGGAGAACTTTTTAAGCATCTTTCTCAGAGAGAGCGTTTCACAGAGCACGAGGCACAGATCTATGTGGGAGAGATGGTGTTAGCTCTGGAACACCTGCACAAGTTGGGGATTATATACCGTGACATTAAGCTTGAGAATATTCTCATTGACTCTAATGGCCATGTGGTGCTGACCAATTTCGGTCTGAGTAAGGAGTTTGTGGCCGATGAGGGTATATAGAAAAAGACTGGGCCCCCTGGGATGAACCCAGAGCCATGGCAGAGCCTGGTAAACTACCCGTGGTGTATTCGAAATATGCCAAAAACAGCAACAATAGTAGACTTCATTCCCAATGAATGGAGACGTTACTGGTGCCCACTTGAGCAAATCGATGAACAACAGGAAGACAAGTGATACAGATGATACAAGTGATTGGGGAGTAATATTTTCAGGCAACAATAAATTAACAGCTCCATCTAATTTATGCAAAGTCGAGAGAAAAGCTATCCTACTCAATTTTCTTTTCTTTCTTCCTTTCTTTTTCAGGAGGGCATATGCAGAAATACTCAGGGCTTACTTCTGGCTCTGCGCTAAGAGATCACTCCTTCCAGGAGCAGGGGCACCATAAAAGGTGCTGGGGGCTCAACCCCAAGTCAGTCAAGGCAAATGCCCCACCCACTGGACTATCGCTCTGGCTCCCCCATTCATTTTCAGATAGTAAAATCCAAAAGTACAGTTAGGACATATTCATGAATGCATAGGTCTATTTTGCTTAGGGTGGGAAGAATGTGATATTTAAAGTTTTCCAGATGTTATATATAGTTTTTACCTGTGGGTAGCTAAGGAAGGAAACCTGAAATCACTAAATCAGTCATTTTGGTGTCATGTCAATTCATGGAAGGTGGCAGACATGTGAAGCACTGGGTCAGATTCCCCATGCTTCTTGGTTCTTATGAAAGAAGACTGGAAATGAGAAAGGAAGAAAAGGGAAGAAGGCATGCTCCATTTCAAGATGACCTTAAATATTTTTCAGTTCTGAATCTTAAATTTTGTGTGACCGATAGACTGTGCCAGCCGTAAATAGCCCCTGTGGCAGGCTGGTCACTCTGAACAGGAGATGCTTTAACACCACACGTTCAGGGCACACTTTCTGCCAGCCCATCACCTATGAAAGACAGATTCTCTGAAAGCAACTCATTTGAAAAGAACTACCTCCCTGGGGTCAGCTAGGGAAAATTATCACAAGAGGCAGTCCACTCTTTTCCCTAAAAATCACTCATTCTCCCCAAAGAACAAGTATCTTCCTCCTTTGCCTATCAATGTGGAATTTAAATGCTTCAGCCGCATCTTTGTCTCATCTTTCCCAAGCATATGGGACAAATTGTAGCTTGTTTGCTGTTTTCCTTTTGTTGACCTTTTATTAGAGTTCTCAGCTAAGAATCAGAAGCAATGGGAGGGAGAGGAGTGGACACCGTTTTCTCCCCCAGGAGGTTTTTTTTTTTTTTTTTTTTTTTTAGGTCACACCCAGCAATGCTCAGGGGTTTCTCCTGGCTCTGCACTCAGGGAATTACTCCTGGCGGTGCTCGGGGGACCATATGGGATGCTGGGGATCGAACCGGGCCTGCACGGCCGGCCGTGTGCAAGGCAAACGCCCTACCCGCTGGACTATCACTCTGGCCCCTCCCAGGAGGTTTTTTTGAAAACCTTTTAGAAATGCAATAATACCAGAATGAGCTGCTTTTCTGGGTTGGAGTGCTAAATAGTACAGTGCGTAGTCACGGCCTTGCACACTGCCAACCCCCAACCCAGGTTCGATTCCCCAGGGCCGTGTATGATCCCCCAAGCATCACCAGGACTGATTCCTGAGTGCAGAGCTAGGAGTACTGATTTCAGCACCAAGCTATTGGAGTAGAACCAAAGGGAGAGGCCATTAAAGCACAGTGAAGGCAACTTGCTCTGTCAGAGAATTCTATTAGATGATGATGATGATGATGATGATGATGATGATGAAGAATTGGGTAACGCGGCTCCAAGAGCAATAAGGTTTTTTGATATTCACAAGTACTACACCTCATCACACCAAGGACACTTCACTCTTGTCTTTATGTCACTTTTCATCTGTATCTTCTTTCCGTCCTTCATCCCTGTGCTACTGCGTGGTACTCTCCATTCTGTAATCCAAGATCAATGGTTTGTCTACACCCTCACTTTGATTTCCTTTGTGCCACAGAGGAGTGAGGTCATCAGGTACTTATCTTCCTCTTTTTGGCTCAAGATGCCCTCTAGTTCCAATATGCTGCACAAACTGCAAGGTGTCCTTTTTACAGCTGCATAGCACTCCAATGTGTATATATGCCAGGCATTCATCTCTCATTGAACATTTAAGATATTCTCATATCCTGGCTAGTAGACTAAATGTTACAATGAGCATTAAGTGCTCATATATGTTCAATTAATGTTTTTATGTTTTGGGAGTCGATGCCAAGAAATGGAAAGGTTGTGCTATATGGGAGTTCTAATTCTTTTGATTTTGAGGAATAGCCATAATGTTTTCCATAAAGTCTGAACCAGACAACATTCTCATCAATGCTGGTTATTTCTAGTCTTTTCTATATATATGCTGCTCTTACTGGTGTGAGGTAGTATCTCATTGTTCTTTTGATTGGCATTTTCCTGGAAAGTGATAATGAACACTTCTTTATATGCCTCAGAAGTATCTATTCATTTCCTCTCCCCACTTTATATATATACATATATAAACAAATATACTTTATATATATTTTATATATACTTTCATATATATATGAAATATATTCATGATTTACAATACAGTGTAATGAGAGTTCCAGGCAGTATAATGTCATGGTTTCATCCAAACAGTGATATTCTAGGGGCCAGAGAATTAGTATAGTAGGGAGAGCTTCTGCCTTGCACATGGCTGACCTGGGTTCGACTCCCAGCATACCATATGTCTGAGTCCACAAGGAATGATCCCTGAGCTCAGAGGCAGGAATAAACCCTGGACGCCACCAGGTGTGCACCCCCAAAACAAACCGTGGACTTCTATGTCTTGGGCCTGGTCTAAATGAAGGGCTTTCTGGTTTTTGAAATTGATAGTATCAATGAGCTTATGATGGATTTTATTATATTGAGTAATTTTCTATTTATTCCCATTATATTGAGGGTTCTTAAAACAAGTGTTGACATTCCCTGTTCATGGATGGGGAGAATCAACATTGTCAAAATGGTAATACTCCCTAGAGCTCTGTACAGATTCAATGCAGTCCCTATAAGGATACCGATGACATTCTTCAAAGAAATTGACCAAACGCTCCTGAAATTTGTATGGAACAATAAACCCCCCAAGGATAGCTAAAGCAATCCTCGGGAAAAAGAAGATGGGAGGCATCACCTTTCCCAACTTCAAACTGTACTACAAGGCAGTAGTAATTAAAACAGCATGGTATTGGAATAAAAACAGACCTGTGGACCTATGGAATAGAATTGAGTATCCTGACACCCAACCTCAAACACATGATCATTTAATCTTTGATAAAGGTGCAATGAGTCTAAAATGGAGTAAGGGAAAGCCTCTTCAACAAGTGGTGTTGGGAAAACTGGGCAGCAACATGTAAAAAAATGAATTTGGACCTGTGTCTAACACCATGCACAAAAATCAGATCAAAATGGACTAAAGATCTCAATATCAGACTTGAATCCATAAAGTACATTGAAGAAAATATAGGAAAAACCCTCCACGACATTGAAGCTAAAGGCATCTTCAAAGGTGAAACATCACTAACAAAGCAACTAGAAGAAAAGATAAACATATGGGACTACATGAAACTGAAAAGCTTCTGCACCTCAAAAGAAACAGTGACTAAGATACAAAAAGCAGTCCACAGAATGGGAAAGAATATTCACCCAATACCCATCTGATAAGGGGTTAATATCCAGGATATATCAGGCACTGGTAGAACTTTACAAGAAGAAAACAAACAACCCCATCAAAAATGGGGACAAGAAATGAACAGAAACTTCAGCAAGGGAAGAAATTCGAATGGCCAAAAAACATATGAAAAATGCTCATCATCACTAATCATCAGAGAGATGCAAATCAAAACAACAATGAGATACCACTTTACACCACAGAGACTGGCACATATTCAAAAGAGCAAGAACAACAAGTGCTGGCGTGGATGTGGGGAAAAGGGGACACTCATCCATTGTTGGTGGGAATGCCGGCTGGTACAGCCTTTCTGGAAAACAATATGGACTTTCCTCCAAAGACTAGAAATTGAACTCCCATTTGACCCAGCCATACCACTCCTGGGAATCTACTCTGGGAAACCAAAAATACGCAGCGGAAACACCATCCCTACTTTTATGTTCATAGCAGCATTATTCACAATAGCCAGAATCTGGAAGCAACCAGAGTGCCCGAAAATCGATGACTGGATAAAGAAGCTTTGGTACATCTACACAATGGAATACTATGCAGCTGTTAGGAAAAATGAAGTTATAAAATTTGCCTATAAATGGATGGACATGGAGAAGATTATGTTGGAGCGAAATTAGCCAGAAGGAGAGAGACAGATACAGAATGACTGCATTTATTTGCATGGCATAAATATATATGTACATATTATGATACCAATATCCAAGGTCAAGTGAAACATATATCAGGAGGTCTTGTCAAAGGTGGAGATTATCACAAACGTGTGGGAGTCAGAGTTTAGGTAAGACAGAAAATAGAACAGGGTGCTAATAACAGTCGAGGGTACTAATGCCAACCTAGAACTGAGCATTAAATAGAGGCAAAAGGATACACATGACAACCTTTTAATGTATGTTCTGTAATCCATAGTCTGGAAGGGAAGGAAAAGAGAAAGAGAGAGAAAGGGAAAGAAATAAAGAACCTGCCATGGAGCAGGGCTGGGGAAGGGGGAGGGAACCGGGGATGTTGGTGGTGGGAGATGGGCACTGGTGGAGGGACGGGTGCTGAAACACTGTATGACCAAAACCCAAACATGAACTTTTTTAATTGTATATCTTTTTATTTGTATATCTCACGGTGGTATAATAAAATACTTAAAAAAAAAAAAAGGAAAGAAAATTTTACTTTACCTTAACTTCATTTCCAATTTGGTTGTAAACTCATATAGAGCAGGAGAATTCAATGTCTTACCGTTGTTCATCTACTCTAGCATAAATCTTACATTGCACATGGAAATGTGCAATAAGAATTGAATCAATGTTTCTTATTCAGGAGCCAAAATAAATGAACAAGTGTAAAAAAAAAAACAAGTGTTGAGTCTTAATGAACACTTGCATATCCTGATCAATACAGCATCCTTGGGATAAACCCTACTTATAATACACACGTATGATCCATTTAAGGTACTGTTGAATTCTGTCTGCTATGGTTTTGTTGAGGATATCTAATTCATTGGGTCTATAATTTCTATTTTATTTCTGTAACAAAATACTGGTAAGACCCCCAAAACAAGTGGGGAAAAAACCCAACTAGTTTGTAATTTCTATTTTATTTATGTCTTTACTTTTGATAACAAAATTATGTTAGCCTCAAAAAAATATTTGGAGTAGTCAAGAGATCATACAGGAATTAAGGAGCTTGTTTTGCACACAGTCAACCCAGATTTGATTCCCAGCACTACATCCAGTTCCTCTGAGCTAGGAGTGATCCTGAGCACAGGGCCAGGAGTCAGACATGAGCACAGAGCCAGGAGTCAGCCCTGAGCACCCTGGGTGCTCAATAACAACAAAAAACTATTCCAAGGATTCTTGTTTCTTTGATTTTCTAGCAGAGTTTGAAAAACTTAGATAGTGGGGTCTCTTTGAAGGTTTGACAAACTAACTAGCAAACCCACCTAGAGCCATGCTTTAGTTTTCAGGGACACTGTGGCTCACTCTTGCAATTCCCTCACTATTAGTTTGTCTGTTCAAGTTTTCTACTTTCTCCTGATTCAGTCCTAAACGGCTGCTGGACTGAAAATAAAAACTTGTTCATTTTTTCCAGTTTTTCCAATTCAGTGGCATGAAGCTTGTCACTTAATTTCCTCTGATCTTATTCTGTGGTATCCTCTGTGACTTGTTTTCTTTCATTTCTAACTACATTTATCAGAACTTTCTTTTTCATTTGTTTTGGGGGTCACTCCAAGCTATTAACTCAGGGGATGTTCCTGGCTCAGGAATTACTCTTGCTGGTGCTTGGGGGACCATATGGAACACCAAGGATCACACCCACGTCAGAGTATTCAAGGCAAATGCACTACTGGTTGTACTGTCTATCACTGCAGCCCTATCTTGTTTATTCTTTAAAAGAAAAATAAAATGCCTATTGGTTTCATTAATCTTTCATCTTTGAAATTCTATATTCTTGTCATTTTCAACTCTTCTCTGAATTCCCCAGCTGGTGTGCCCAGCTGCAGTGCAATGTCAGGGATGGCCCTGCACAGAAGGCACGTGCTCCAGCCCTGAGTCCCCTCCCCAACCCTTCTGCTCCGATTGTTCAGTTTTGTTTATAATTGCCCTCCTCCTGCTCACCGTGGGCTTCCTTTGCTATTCTTCTACTACTTTCTTGAGACATGAGGTTAGGTTATTGATTTAAGCCTTTTCTTATTCCCTGATAAGTGCTCGTTATGGCTATGAATGTCCTGCTCAGCACACCTTTCACTCGCCCCATCCGGTTTTGGTTATGCAGGACTTTCCAAGATACTGTTTATTTATGTGTTTATCTTATCTCCTCTTTGACCAAAAGGGCAATTCACAGTATGCATGGGATTGTTTCCAAATGTTTGGAATTTCCCCAACTTCTTTTACAATTTATTTTCACCTTCACAGAACTGGAGTCAGGAGCTGGAGATGGCTCAGCAGGTAAGAGGCTTGTCTTGCACACAGACCATTAAGGTTCGACCCCCAGCACTTCCCCTGGCACCTCATATGATCCCCTGAGCCTGCCAGAGTGATCCCTGAATGCAGAGCCAGGAGTAAGCCCTGAGCATCACTGGGTGTGGAGGCAAAAAAAAAAAAAAAAATCACTAACAAATCAACACACAGTAGTCCGAGAAGATAGCTGATACGTTTCCACCTTCCTAATGGACATTTGTTCTATAGCCCAATGAGATGCTAGGGATGAATCTGGGGTTCCCACATGAAAAAGCTGCTCTCCTGCCCCATCTCTTTAAGGCTAATGCTTCCTCACTGAGTTCTGTGCCCTGCGCTAACTACCGGACATCCCCTTCCTATTGGCTCTTCAGGATAATATCCCCATTTTACAGATGAGGAGCTGGAGTTCGGCAAGGATAAATGACATGTAGCACCGCTGAGGTAACTCATCAGTGGCAGTGGAGGGTCTGTCGCCCAATTCACATCCGGGGAGTTCGCCTCCAGGGTTAGGATTCGTTACCCTCTGACCCGTCATCCCCTTTACTGCCCGCTGCAGAAGTCACTGGTTCTTCATGCATTCGCCTTCCCTTCTGCTGTTGCTGCTGAGAGCCTGCAGGTCACACACAGAGGGGGACTGTGCACTCTGGCTGTGCCGCCAGAACGGTGCTGGGTATGCAGGGCAGTGCCAGGGATCACACTCAAGGCCTCGTGCATACAGGGCAGAGGCTCTGCCACTGAGCTGTCCCAAAGGTTTATTAGGACACAAGTATAAGAGCAAAGACCTTAAGGATACGCAACTGAGCCCTTAACCCATTTTCCCACATGTATTTGCATAACAGCCACTTTATTAATAGCAAAAAAAAGCCAGAGATGAGCGAATTAGCCCTCTCCCAAAGAAGTGAGCCATGAGATTTAAAAAAAAAGGTGATTCTAGAGAATTTATGTGAGTTCTTGCCCTGAAAACAAAACATACATTTTAAAAACCCATTACCTCAAAGCCTATTATAAGAGAGAGAGAGAGAGAGAGAGAGAGAGAGAGAGAGCAATTTTGTCTAGATCCACAATGAGTTATTTTTCCTAAAGGAATTCTAGTGATTAAAAATTTTAAAACTAGCTATAGAACCAAAACATTGCCAGCAAGATCAGCGGGTCTTTACCTCTGCCGTATGCACAAGAACCATCCTCTCGACCTGCCATCAGAAACACAGTGTCTCTCACGCGTGCCCTTTCCTGACCTCCAGTTGCAACCTGCAGTTCACTGAAAGGCCCCGTGGCAGCAACTGCTCCTTCTCCACACTTCTCCCCTTCTTGAAAGGCTTCTTTCTGCAGCGCTTTTGGATTTGCCATGAAACTAAGCAGAATGCACAGGAGATTTCCTGTTTACCATCAGCTGCCACCTCTGAAGATCTCCCCATTCTCAGAACCGCCACCACACACAGTGCAGCCACTACAACTGCTGGGCACACACTGCCACAGCGTTACCAACACAGCCCAGACATCACGCAGGAGCACTCCGGACCTCCTGATCTAAGGGTCTGCAGAAACGCACGCAGGTCACTATCTCGAAATCCCCTGCACTTGGGGCCGGAGCGATAGCCCAGAGGGTAGGGCGTTTGCCTTGCACGTCGGCCGGCTTGTGCCGGTCCAGATTCGATCCCCGGCATTCCATATGGTCCCCCGAGCACCGCCAGGAGTAATTCCTGAGTGCAGAGCCAGGAGAAACCCCTGAGCATCGCGGGTATGACCCCCCAAAAAAAGAAAGAAAAGAAATCCCCTGCACTCCACCTGTTAGACATGCATCTCCTGCAACCCTGCGACCTAGCTTTCTTCTGCACAGCTTTCCTATTGCGGGGTACTATGGGACACATATGAAAACATCCTCTGGAAGGTCAGCTGGTGAACAGAAGTCAGGACATCACTTCAAGACCTACTTTCCCCTTGGCGGTGGTCAGCAGCCCACTGTGCCACCATCCGAAAGCTGGCTCTCAACAAACCCGTATGATCGACCTCTGGCCAAGTGACCTTTTGCCAACAGAAGCTGCAATGGTAAAGCGAGCTTCAGGGATGTAAGGTTTTCTGTGTTTTCTTCCTGTGTTCTCTTCCTGTTACCACACAGGCAGTGAGGATGCTCTGTGCTTTCCATCTTTGCATCTTTACACACATACACACGCACACACATGCACACACATGCACATACACAGGCATGCACGCACGCACACACATGAATACACACGCATGCGTGAGTGTCTCGCACACACACACACACACACACACACACACACACACACCCCTTATCCATCCTCCTTCTCAGGAAACCTCAGACCCCTTTATAAGTCCACTGGTTGGTCTCTATTCAACAATTTTATACCCTGAACACATTTTATACTGAACACATAAGTGAATCGTCAATATCTGTGGGTTTCTTTCTCCTGGCTTGTCTCACATAATTCTAACTCCTTCCATTTTGTTGCGAGGAACATACTTTCATCTCCTCTATAGCTAAGCAGCATTTTGTTGCAAATATGTATCACAGTCCAACCTACCCACAGATCCTTTGGCTGCTTCCATATTTCAGTTGTTATAAATAATGCTGCAATAAATATGTTTTCTGCATTCCTCAAATATGGTGCCTTTAGTTTTTGTTTTTAAAGAAACCTCCAGAGCTTTTGCGAAAATGGCATGGCCCTAACTTATATTCCAACAAATTGGGGGGTCTCCAGAGTTTTGACTTTTCCAGATATAGTACAGCTTTATCACAGACATGGGGCAGAGCTGCTACTGGCTCTCCCCTGTGCCCAGCCGCTCACGAGGCACTCGGGAGAGATGGCGGGTTCTAGCCCTGGCCCGCCACCCCAGCAGAGCCTCGCAACAAGCCAGACGACCCCCCACTCCATGCAGGCCTTCATTTTTCACATCTGGACTTCCCCCTCGTCAGAATTCCATCCAGCAGACCAGCCTATCACAGCCCAGGTCGCGCGGCCGCAAGCAGCTGCGCGGTTCATCAATAAATGCTGGATTTAGAGATGACTACAAGAATATGCCACCCGCACGGCAGAGCCTGGCAAGCTACCCGTGTCGTATTTGATATGCCAAATACCAGTAACAATTATAGATCTCATTCCCATCACCTGATTGAATGGTTTGAAGCTCTTTATGTTCCTGGAGCAAGCAGGTGCCTTTGGGCTCTACTAGCATGAGACAGGACATATGGAGATGTTACTGGTGCCCACTCGAGCCAATCGATGATGAACGGGAAGACAGTGATACAGTGATACAGTGAGTACAGCTATCCAGCTTTTCCGACTGGCTTCCTTCCAAAATGGAGTAGGCATTTAAGGCTCCGAATTCCCCTTTCACGGTTAGGCTGAACTACTCTTTAAGGCTGAATACTCCTCCTTGTACGATCGCAGCACTGGTTTGTTGTTTTAATCCATGGCAGCTTCCAAATATTACAACTATGAATTAAACTTCCATAAATTTCCCTGTACAATTTGCCTCTGCAAATACTTTCTCCCTGTCTCGGCTCATCTTCTAATTCTTTCACTATTGTCATTCTCATAGAAGAAAAATTTTAATATAATTCCAATTTCACAATTACTTCTCTCATAAATGTGTCTCCTGCATCTACAAAGACATCACCATTCCCAAGGATTTCTAGAGGCTTTTTTCTCCTATATATTTTCCAAATTTTATTTTATTCAAATTGTATTATTTTACGAAAGCACCATGAATTACAAAGTTATGCATAGTTGGGCTTTTGACATAAGTGTCCAGCACCGCCATGCCAACTGCCCTTCGCCAGGGCTCCAGGGTCCCTCTCCTCCCCACCCCCAGCCCATCCCCAGCTGGCCATCTCGACAGGCACCTTTTAAATTTGATTATTAAAATTTGGGTCTTGCAATTTCAGTGATTTTGACTCTATGGTTTGGGCACTTAGCTCTATCGTTCCTTAACATCACCAGTGCACCTGAGTCCCCTAGGCCCGTTACTTCTCATCTGCCTCTTCTCTTCCCCTTCTATTTCTTTCTTTCTCCTCCCTAAGCTCTGGGGCCAAGAGTGATCTAGGCATCCCCCTCTAAATGATTGTAGCTCCTCATCTAGCTACTCTAAACACCACATTATAAGTGATATCATCCTGTGTTTTCCTGTATTATTTTCTAGGAGTATAACTGTAGTGTAATTTGTCCTAGGGCGAACCATTTGAGAAAGTAAAAGGATGTAAAGTCCTCATCTGATTGCAGTTTTACATACTGACACTCAGTTGTAGCACCATGTGTTGAAACAGCTACTTTGCTCTACTGTGTTGTCTCTGCAGAGGGAGAATAACAGACATAGAATGGTGGCACTCATTTGAGGGATTTTTTTTTAAAAACTTATAGTATGCATATAATATGCGAAGACAGTAGAAATGGGGGCCAGAAGATCAGCCGATAGCAGGAAGCTTGCCACAAAGTTGGAGGGGGAGTGAGTGAGTTCAGAGAAGGGACCTCTATGACAATGACAGTTGGAAACACTCTGGACAAGAACTGGTGCTGAAAAGATAAAGTGATGTGTGTGATACCTTTCAGGAACAGTACTGCAAACCACAGTGCCTAAAAGGTGAGAGAGAGAGGGAGAGAGAGAGAGAGAGAGAGAGAGAGAGAGAGAGAGAGAGAGAGAGAGAGAGAGAGAGAGTGTGTGTCTGCCATAGAGGCAGCCTGGGGGGGTTGTACAGGAGGGAAACCAAGAACATGTTTGGGAATATGACTTTACTCAACAGGAACACCTTTGTAACTGAGTAGCTCACAGTGATTCGATTTTAAAAATAAAGGTGGCAGGTTGGGGATGGGACAGGAGAGGGAACCTGGGGACGCTGGAGGAGGGAAGTCGGCGCTGATAGTGGGACCTGTGCAGCAGCACTGTGAGTCTAAAACCCAACTGTGAGTAACTGTAAACCACGATGTTTTAATTAAAAGCACTTTTAAAAGAGCAGTTGATTAGATGCATTTGGGTCTATTTCTGGGTTCTCTGCTCTGGTCAGCGGTACGGACACCAACACCACAAACCCTCGTGCCTACTGCAGCCCGTAAAGTGAGCCTCAAGCCAGGTAGTCCTCATCCTCATCCGCTCCTCCCCTCCGCTCCGGCTGACTGCGCTTGTCCTTTACCTCTCCAGAGACACTTTAGCTCCATTGCGGACAGCCACAGACAAATCCCTGCCACTCCCATTAGGACTGCACAAACTGGGAAGAACTAAGTGCTTGACAACCGTGAGTCTTCCTGTCTGTGGTTGAGGAGTATCCTCCAATTACTCTTTCATTTTATTTCTAAAAAATTATATAATAGTTTTTTCTCTCTGCGTGTATTGTGTGTGTGTGTGTGTATGTGCCTGCGCCTTGCACCACCTATATAGTTATACTGACACTTAAATACTTCATTTTGGGAAGCACTAATGCAAACGATATTGTGTTTTCAATTTCAACTTCAATTTACTGCTGATCCCCAGGAAACTGACCCTGTGGACTGACCCTGCAGCCTGCAACCATGCTGCGGCTGCTTGTTTGTTCGAGGTATTTTGTTGATTCTTGAGGATTTTCCACATACGCAATCACGTCCTCTGGGAACAGAGTCAGTTTCTGTCTTCCTTCCCAGTTTCTCTTCCTGCTTCACTGTATTAGCAAAGGCTCTCCACTGTCAGGTTAAAATAAAAAAGGGAGAAATCTGGGAGAATAAGCGTCCTGGCTTTGCACCCCGTCTCAGTGAGAAGGCGTCTAGTTTCTGTTACTCGTGACGCCACTAAAGGATTTCTAAATATTCTTCGTTAAGCTAAAAAAAAACTTTCTATTCTGAATTTACTGAGTTTTAATCATGAATGGTACTGTTTTTTTTCAAATGCTTTTTTCTGCATTTTTTTATATGAAGTGATATTTTTTCTTTTTTAGTCTGCTTTTGTGAAGGTTTATGACAATTGATTTTTATGTTCAAACAACCTTGCATATAAGGAATATACACAATTGAATTCTGCTTACTAATATTTTATTAAGGACTATTTAATTTTTGGTTCTAGGCTATACCCTGTGGAGCTCAGGGCTTACTCCTGGTTCTGCCCTCAGGTATCACTGCTGGTGAGCTCAGGGACGAGATGCAGGGCTAGGTATCGAACCCATGTCAGAGCATTCCTTCTGGCCTCAGCGATTTTTAAGATCTATTTTGACAAGGAATGCTAATCAATAGTTATCTTGTAACATTGCTATCTGGTTTTAGAATTAGGAAGATGCTGGGGTCAGAATACATTCAGAAGTATACCCACTCATGATGAAAACCCCCAACAAAATGGGGGGGTGGAATGAACCTCAATACAGAACAAACCCACAGCTAACAGCATCCTTAATGGGTGAAAACTGAAAGAGTAGACGTAAGATAAGAGTGTCCTCTTTAATCACCACTCAACAGACTTCTCAAGTCCAAGCCTCTGTAATTACACAGGAAAGAGAAACCAAGTCCAAAAAAGAAGTTAAACTATCACTATCTGCGAATGACTATCATATTATACACAGAAAATCCTAGCCAACACACACACACAAGTCCATGAAATTATAATTAGAAAGTACATAAAATGGAGGCTACAAAATCAATACACAGAAATATGGTGCATTCTTTTATAGAAACAATGATGACATAGACAAGAAATTATTTTAAACCTACTATATTAAGATAGTGTTAAAAATGAACTCAAATATCTAGGAATCAATCTAATGTAGGTGATAAAACACCTATTCAGTGAAAATTATAATTCACTTCTTTTATTACTAAAGAAATAAAAGACAAGGAAATGAAACATATTGCCTGTTCATGAACGGGATCATTAAATGACCCAAAGTCATTCAGAGCTGCTGCTCAATCCCCATCACAGTTCCAAAGCATGAAACAAAGAGCACTGAGCCAAGACACAGAACAAGTAACTTCTGAGATTCAGATGGAAGTAGAGAGCTTCCAGAATAGCCGATGCGGTCCTGAGGAAGAGAAGGCATTGCATCCCCAGAGTCTGATCTGTACTACAAAGCTGCAGTAATCAAAACCATTCGGTGCGAAAACAAACTCTTAGATCAGTGGAACAAACTGGACAGCGAGCCCAGCTGTGAACGCATGAATATATGCACTCAACTCATGAGAGAGGGGCCAAGTGCACACAGTGCAGGCGGGAGAGCTTCTCACACAAACAGTACTGGGAAAATGGCCAAATGTAAAAATAAATAAGTAGAAATAAAAACAAACCCAAGAATTTAGATCCTTATCCCATGTCAGAAACAAAGGTCAGTTCAAAATAAAGACTTACATATCAAACCTGTCTCTATAAAATATATTAAGGAAAACAGGACTAAGATACTAGAAAAGTAAAAAGAGAAAAAGTAATCAAATAGGACTGTATCAAACTTCAAAAAAACTGCGCTGTGAAAGAAATAAGATCAAAATAAAAAAGACATCAACCTGACTGAGAGAAAATAATATATCCAAGATATAAATTACTCTCATACAAACAAAAATACAAAAAAATGGGGCTAGAGAGATAATACAATGGTTAGGACACTTGCCTTGCATGCAGTCAACCCAGGTTTGGTCTTTAGGACCCCAAATGGTCCCCTAAGCACTGCCAGGAGTGATCCCTGAACACAGCCAGTGATCCCTGAGCACTGCAGGATTTAGCTCCAATACCAAAAGAAAAAATTTTTTTTTCTAAATTTCTTGTAATGAGGAGATAAGATAAGACACTCTTCCAAGAAAACAGAGACAGCCAAGATACACAGGATCAAAAAGTTTCATCCTCACTATCAGGGAAATACAAATCAAAATACCAATGAGCAAGAATGGTCTACATCAGAAAAGCCGAGTCCACTCCTAGACCCCTAGAACAAAGAACCCTGATCCAAAAGGACACATGGAACATGTACATTCGTCCCTGCATTATTCACAACAGACTTTACCATAGTCACAATCTACCTACATTCACCCTTGCATTATTTACAACAGCATCACTTGCAATAGCCACGGTCTGGAAACAACCAGAGCCAACACCAGATGAGTGGGAAAGGAACAGCCACATGTACACAGTGGGATCCTACTCAGATATGAGAAAAGGTAGAATTTTGCAGTTTGCCACAACTTTGATAGAATGGAAAGTTGCCGGGCTGAAAGGAATGAGTCAGAGAGGAAAAGATAAACATAGGTTAACCTCACTCATCTACAGAGTGAAAAGAAACAACGAAACAATTCTCAATAGAAAAAAAACCCGGAGACCAGATCAACAGAACTGGATCAATGGAAGCCGGGGGGACAGGAGAGGGAGAGAAGGAGCCGAGGGGCAATGGCAGAGGGTTTCTAAGCAGTGCAGGGACTGGTGTGAGAACATTACAGCTAAAACACAGACATATAACACATAGATCTGCACCTCAAGGTGTTGCAGGTGTGGCTGCGGTGCCCGGCTGCATCAGCAGGTGGCAGACAGGAGACAGGCTTGTCTACACCCAGGGCTCTGCCCCGTGGGCCCTGGATGGTTGATGGTCTGACATAGAAAAAGACTGGACCCCTGGGATGAACCCGGAGCCACTTCAGAACCTGGCAAGCTACCCATGGTGTATTCGATATACCAAAAACAGTAACAATAATGAACCTCATTCCCAATGACTGGAGACGTTACTGGCACCTACTAGAGGAAACTGATGAACGATGGGAAGACAAGTGATACAAGTGATAACATAGATACCTCAATTTAAAATGTGAATTAAAAAAAATCGACCAAATTTGCCCCAAAAAAGAATTACTTTATCTGCTCCAATTCTTGAGATTTCAGAGCACCAATTTAATTTCTTCTTTAAATGCTCTGGTGGAAATCCATGGCAATTCTATCTGGGCTGGTGCTTTCAATTTAAGAAGGTGATTGTTTATTCAGTTTTTATAGATACGGGCCTGGGGCTAGAGTGATAGTACTGGTTATCTATAGGGAGTACATTTGGGAGGGCGTCTGCCTTGCATGCAGGCAACCTGGGTTCAATCCTCAGCATCCCATATTTTCCCCTGAGCACCGCGAGGTATAAATCCTGAGTGCAGATCCAGAGGTTACCCTTGAGCATTACCGAGTGTGACCCAAAAAGCAAAAAAAAAAAAAAAAAAAACCTTATGGACCTGTTCAGATCATGCTTTTCTGATTGTGTAAATGTTGGTAAATTCTATCATTCACCTAGGTTAGCAAACTTATGAGTACAAAATTGTATACAACATTCCCTTTTTTCTTTGTCATTTTAGTGTTTATGTGATTCACTCTCATTTAGTCATGTACTGACACTATAATTTTTGTTTTGTTTTGTTTTGTATTTTTCTAAGTCTCGCTGTAAACAATACTGATTTTTCTCCCAAAAGAGCTGGCCTTTGACTTCACTGCTTTTCTGTATTGATTTCCTGGTTAAAAATTTTTTTTGACTTCTTGATCTTTGATTATTTCTTTTCTCCAACTTACTCTGGATTTAATTTACTCTTCTTTTTCTTGATACCTAAGTTGGAAACTTATTTACTTGCAAGTATTACTTGGTTCTAACATGTGCACACTAAGCCCTACTTTGGCAGTATTTCACAAATCTGGGTTTTCATTTAGATCAAATGCACCCAGCAACGCCGGGGCTTATTGCTGGTTCTGTCCTCAGGGAGATCCAGACACAGCACCGGGAGACATTCGGCGGGTAAGTGGCACGAAAGGCAGCAGCAAGACCTCTTCACTGTCTCTGCGGCCCCGTCAGCCGGGCACCGTCTCTGCGGCCCCGTCAGCCGGGCACCGTCTCTGCGGCCCCCGTCAGCCGGGCACCGTCTCTGCGGCCCCGTCAGCCGGGCACCGTCTCTGCGGCCCCGTCAGCTGGGCACCGTCTCTACGGCCCCGTCAGCCGGGCACCGTCTCTGCGGCCCCGTCAGCCGAGCACTGTCTCTGCGGCCCCGTCAGCCGGGCACGTCTCTGTGGCCCCGCCAGCCGGACACCGTCTCTGCGGCCCCGTCTGCCGGGCACCGTCTCTGCGGCCCCGTCAGCCGGGCACCGTCTCTGCGGCCCCGCCAGCCGGGCACCGTCTCTGCGGCCCCGTCAGCCGGGCACCGTCTCTGTGGCCCCGTCAGCCGGGCACCGTCTCTGCGGCCCCGTCAGCCGGGCACCGTCTCTGCGGCCCCGTCAGCCGGGCACTGTCTCTGCGGCCCCTTCAGCTGGGCACCGTCTCTGTGGCCCCGTCAGCCGGGCACCGTCTCTGCGGCCCCTTCAGCTGGGCACCGTCTCTGTGGCCCCCGTCAGCCGGGCACTGTCTCTGCGGCCCCATCAGCCGGGCACTGTCTCTGCGGCCCTGTCAGCCGGGCACTGTCTCTGTGGCCCCGTCAGCCGGGCACCGTCTCTGCGGCCCCGTCAGCTGGGCACCGTCTCTGCGCCCCGTCAGCCGGGCACTGTCTCTGGGGCCCCAAACCCTCTGCTTTGAACAGAGAATTTTACACCTTTAGAACTCATTCCATATAGGACAACAACCTTGCATTGTCTATCTTCTGTTTAGTCTTTGCTTTTGAGTTTTGGAAGTATCTATTTACATGCTAAAAATTCCCTTTTTTTGTTTGTTTTGGGGCCACACATAGCTGTGCTCAGCGCTTACTCTCAGTTCTGTACTCAGGAATCACTCCTGGCGGTGCTCCGCCCATATATGGGATGCCGGGGATCGAACCCAGGTCTGTTGTGTACAGAAAAGCACCCTCCCCACTGTACTATTGATTCAGCACCCTATATCAAAAATTCTTTCCTCACTTATATCCAATCTATTAACAGTACCATCCTTCACCTTTGTTAGTTTATCTCTGGCATTTCTTATTATTTACTATTATTTATTATTTCCTAAAGTCTCTGTCTCTCTGCTTACATTGCCACCTACTCCTGCATGCTGCGTTAAGACTCTTAACATACTAATCACAGTCTTTTTAACTCTCAGTCTGAAGATCGCATCACTGCCACAGCCTGCCTGCTCTGACGCTGGTCTGTCTGAACTTCAGACAGTGTCCACTGTCTTTTGTTAGCCTCCTAATAGCTGCTGGCAGCTGGACAAGATGTCTGAGAGGAAAGAAGTGATACAAACAGGCTTCCAGTAATGTGTTACTGATATGGGAGAAGCATTCTTTTGTCAGAGACTCTCAGACATGGGGCAGAGCTGCTACTTGCTCTCCCTGTGCCCAGCAACTCATGAGGCACCCGGGAGGCATGGCGGGTTCTAGCCCTGGCCTGCCACCCCAGCAGAGCCTCACAACAAGCCAGACGACCCCCTACTCCATGGGGGCCTCCATTTTCCATATCCGGACTTCTCTCTCGTCAGAACTCCACCCAGCAGACCAGACTATCACAGCCCGGATCATCAACACCCACCATGCAGCAGTGTTTTTTCAATATGGCCCAGGTATGCTGAACCAGAGACTCTCAGAAATGGGGCAGAGCTGCTACTTGCTCTCCCTGTGCCCAGCAACTCATGAAGCGCCCGGGAGGCATGGCGGGTTCTAGCCCTGGCCTGTCAGCCCAGCAGAGCCTCATAACAAGCCAGATGACCCCCCACTCCATGCGGGCCGCCGTTTTCCACATATGGACTTCCCTCTCATCACAACTCCACCCAGCAGACCAGATTATCACAGCCTGGATCATCGATACCCATCCTATAGCAGTTTTTTTTTTTCAATATGGCCCAGGCATGCTGAACCAGAGACTCTCAGACATGGGGCAGAGCTGCTACTTGCTCTCCCTGTGCCCAGCAACTCATGAGGTGCCCGGGAGGCATGGCAGGTTCTAACCCTGGCCTGCCAGCCCAGCAGAGCTTCACAACAAGCCAGACGACCCCCCCTACCCCCATGGGGGCCGCTGTTTTCCACATCTGGACTTCCCTCTCATCACAACTCCACCCAGTAGACCAGACTGTCACAGCCCGGCTCGCGCGGCCTCTACCGGCCGCGCAGTTCATCAATAAATGCTTTATTTAGAGGTGACTACAAGATTATGCCACCCGCACGGCAAGCCTGGCAAGCTGCTCATGTCATATTTGATATGCCAAATACCAGTAACATTTATATTAGGTCATTCCTATGACCTAATATAATGGTTTGAGGCTCTTTATGTTCCTGGAGCAAGCGGATGCCTTTGAGTTCTACTAGCATGAGACAGGGCATATGGAAATATTACTGGTGCCCGCTCTAGCAAATAGATGATGAACGGGAATCTAGTGATCTGGTGATTCTTTTGTCAGAGGATTAGATTTTGTCTTTTTTTGCTCTTTGGGTCACACCCAGTGATGCTCAGGATTTTCTCCTGGCTCTGCACTCAGGAATTACTCCTGGCGGTCCTCAGGCAACCATATGGGATGCCGGGGCTTGAACTCGGGCCAGCACAGGCCACCCGCTTGCAAGGCAAGCGCCCCTACTGCTGGGCTATCGCTCCAGCCCTAGATTTTGTCTTTTAAGCAGCCTTAGTTTTCAAACCATGAATCTCACAACTATTTCTCAAGATTTTTTTCTCCCCTTTGGAGACCACGATGGCTGGACCCTGCCAAAGGTGGACGTCTCCCTTCCCTATGCTAATTAGATTCTGACTCCATCTTAGCGAACGAGGTTTCTTGTAAAAAGGACAGAAGGCTAAAGTATTTCAGAATGGGGCAGGAGCAATAGCCCAGCGGTAGGGCATTTACCATGCTGGCCTGGGTTCGATCCCCGGCATCCCATATGGTCCCCTGAGCACCCCCCAGGAGTAATTCCTGAGTGCAGAGCCAGGAGAAACCCCTGAGCATTGCAGGGTGTGACCAAAATAAGCAAAAAAAAAAAAGTATTTCAGAATGAACCCTATCCCCCTTACCCTCCAGAAGACTGAGTAAATTTCTCTGAGCGTCAATAAAAAATCTGATCTATCTCCTGAGGATAAAGCCAATTAGATGGTAGAGGCCCTCCTCTAACTGGGGACCCCTTAATTTTAATCTCTAAAATGTGGACTGGATGTGTGGGATGGGGTCTTGCCTTGCACAAGTCAACCCCAATTCAACTCCGGCACCACCGGGATTACCCTGCAACCCCCCCACACCCTGCCAGGAGTGACCCCTGAATGCAGGGCCAAGAGTAAGCCCTAAGCACAGTCAGGTGTGGAACACACACACACACATACACACACACACACACACACACACGCTTTTCTGTTTCTAAAACTGCCTATTTTTAAAATAATAAAATTAATGAAGAGCAGTTTTCTCAAAACAAAAATCATATCCAAAAAAGCATAAAACCACAAACACCAAACATCACTTATCCAATGATCTGCCATTAACATCACCTGACCCCACTGAAAGATAAGCGTGGAGAGTAGGAAACAGATTTGATGAGGGGGAGGAGGGGAGACAAGACTAATGATATAAGTCAGAATGTGATCATTTGCATTTATAATATCTTTGGAAAGAGTTCTATGCTTCAAATTAAATGTTAAGCAATAAGATAATTTTTTAAATAACACTAAACCTATAATGAAAGATCACCAAGTGACCAAAGGCAACAGAAACAGAACTAAGGTGTCTTCAGCAGGAAGCCCACCAAGGCTGAGGGATGAGTCAGGGCACTGGAGCAGCCATGGAGGGAGGTGAACACTGACAGAGGGGCCAGGGCTGGGATGGTGCATGGACTCTGATGGAAGGGCCGGGGCTGGGATGGCTCATGGACACTGATGGAGGGGCCAGGGCTGGGATGGCTCATGGATACTGATGGATGGGACAGTGCTGGGATGGCTCATGGATATTGGTGGAGGGGCCAGGGCTGGTATGGCTCATGGACACTGGACGGAGGGGCCAGGGCTGAGATGGCTCATGGACACTGACGAAGGGGCCAGGGCTGGGATGGCTCATGGACACTAATGGAGGGGCCAGGTCTGGGATGGCTCATGGACACTGGACGGAGGGGCCAGGGCTGGGATGGCTCATGGATATTGACGGAAGGGCCAGGGCTGGGATGGCTCATGGACACTGACGAAGGGGACAGAGCTGGGATGGCTCATGGATATTGACAGAAGGGCCAGGGGCTGGGATGGCTCATGGACACTGATGGAGGGGCCAGGGCTGGGATGGCTCATGGACACTGATGGAGGGGCCAGGGCTGGGATGGCTCATGGACACTGATGGAGGGGCCAGGGCTGGGATGGCTCATGGACACTGATGGAGGGGCCAGGGCTGGGATGGCTCATGGACACTGATGGAGGGGCCAGGGCTGGGATGGCTCATGGACAATGACGAAGGGACGAAGGGACAGAGCTGGGATGGGTCATGGACACTGACGGAGGGGCCAGGGGCTGGAATGGCTCATGCAAGAATTCTCCCACTAACAGCACTGAAAACCACAGTGCCTACAATCAAATAAAAGAAAATTTAAGGAAACAAATCATTTCAGAGACTGGGAATAGAGATGAAAGGGCTGGCGCACACAGCTGGGCTACACAGGCCCAGAGTACTCCGTGGCTGCAAACCCATTCCTGTGGCTCTGGGGGTCCCAAAAGAGTGGGACCACTGGGCATAATGTCTCCGGGAGTGGCCCTGGGAGCCACAGCTAGGGAGCCCACCCCACAAAACTTATTACAAACAACTATTTTGTCACCATTTGTCAGGGTATTGAAAGGTCTGTGTGGAGAATAGAACAGTGTGCTAAAAATTGTAAAAAGTGCTAATACCAACCTAGAACTGAGCACTAAATACAGGCAAAAAGATACACATGATAATCTCTAAATGTATGTATTGTAATCCACAATGTGTAAGGGAAGGAAGAGAGATAGCAAAGAGAAAGAAAGAGAAGAGATAAAGAACCTGCCATATAAGCAGGCTGGGGAATTGAGGACATTGGTGGTGGGAAATGGGCATTGGTGGAGGGATGGGTGCTGGAACACTGGTCGAAACCCAAATATGAATATCTTTGTAATTGTTAAAAAAAAACAAAAAAACAACCTCATATTGAATCTCAGGTGTTTCTGGCCAATAGACAGACAGACAGACAGACAGATAGCACCGCCTGGAGTAATTCCTGAGTGCAGAGCCAGGAGTAACCCCTGAGTATTGCTGGGTTGGGACCCCCCAAACAAAAAGGCCTGTGTGCACAGTCCTGATTTGCTATTGCTGTTTACTTTGGGACCACACCTATTGATTCTCAGGACTCAACCCTGGCAGTGCTTGGGGGACTTGGGAGACCATACGCCATGCCAGGGACTGGACCAGGGCTGGCTGCATGTAAGGCAAGCACCTACTTTCTGTCCTATCTTTCCAGCCCCAGTCTCAATTTCTTTAAGTATATGTGTAATATTTTTAATCCATAGTTGTTGCAGGACTCCTTTAAGGGCCGCTGCATTTGGCTCAAAATATTAGCACAGTAAAGAGCCTAGGTGAGGTGCAGGGAGGGATTACCTAAGGACATTTAACACTCCCTGCTTTCCATAACAATGGGAGGAAGGTCTGAGTTGCAGGGGTATAGGCTAGCCGGTTTTCACTCTCACGCGCTTCTTTGGGGGCTGTTGCTCGCTATGAGCGGTCGCCCTGCTTGGAATTTTTACACGTGGTGGTCGCCATCTTGGCCTACACGTGGCTGGGGTTCTAGCCTGGAATCCTAAGCATCGGGTTTTTCCTTTTGCTGATTTGTATGCCTGAACCTGTGATAAGTAAAGCCTTTTAAAACCGCATCGGATTCCTGAGTGTTCATCCATTCCTCGCCGGCTTCGGAGGTAGAAGGGAACTCACTTCCCGGCACTGTCGGGGACCCGGCGGAGCGCCCTGACATTTGGCGTCCCTGGGTGGGCACGAACCACCAACATTTCACATAGTAATTATTTTTATTTCTTCAGATGATATATCAATAAGGATTAAAAGTAAGTCATGGCTCCTAGACTCTGAATATGTACTATTTTACTGAGATAAACTTCACATATCATTTAGCAACCAGAAACCCAAACAAATAAATGCCAGTAAAAATAAACAACTTCTATGTTTTAGAAATCCTAAATGAGAGAAATGTGAGAAATAGTACTTCAAAGAGACTACTGAATGATTCAAAGGCTATTTTTCATGACCTATGACGATGATACATTTGCATACATGGATAATTCCTTCAGGGAAGGAAGAATGGGTCTTGAAATTGCCAGGTAGATATCATTAGTCCTAGCAACTTTGTTGTTTATTTGTTTGGAGCCACACCTGGCAGTATTCAGAGCTTATTCCTGGCTCTGCACTAGGGAATTACTTCTGGTAGACTCAGGACCACATGAGTTGCTGAGGATCGAATCCAGTCAGCCACAGAGCAAGGGAAATGCCTGGAAATACGCTACCCACTGTGCCATGGCTCTAGCCCCCCCATAAGAATGTTTAAAAGATGTTTAATATGGGCTTAGCATAGTTTTTGAATACTCCCTTAAACTACTGTATAATGTAAGTTGCTTAACTTACTTTCTTGGCTTTGTAATTAAAAGTGTTAAATAAGAAAAGTGGTTATCTGAATTGCCTACAAATGGATGAATATGGAGATCATCATGCTTAGTGAAATCAGTCAGAAGGAAAAGGACAGATATAGAATGACTGCATTCATCTGTGGGATATAAATATATACCAGTGTTCTACTAATTATTGGAAATGGTAATGCCAGACTAGAACTGAGCGTTGAATGTAGGCAAAGGGATTTACATGATAACTCCTAAATGTATATATTGCAAGCCACAATGTGTAAGAGAAGGAAGGGAAGGAAAGAGGGAGAGATGGGGGGAGAGAGAGAGCGAGAGAGAAAGAGAGAGAGAGTGAGAGAGAAGAGAAAGTACTTGCTATAGAGGCAGGCTGGGGGAGAAGGGAGGGAATCAGGAAACACTGGTAGAGGGATGGGTGCTGCAATATTGTATGACTGGAACCCAATCATGAAAATGTCTATCTTTGTAAATGTCTATCTTATGGTGTTATAATAAAAATATAAAATGCTGATTTAAAAAAAAAAGAAGAAGAAATTCCCCATTCACTCAAAAAAGAACGTACATACACCATTATTCACTGCAGCACTCAACACAATAGCTAAGATTTAGAATCAACATAAATGTCCAACAATAGATCTGTGAATCATGCAGATGTGGTATATACTCAATGGAACACTGCACATCTGTAAGGAATAGTGAAATCATGCAATTTGCTGCAACATGGATGCAAATGGAAGATATAATGTTAAATGCAGTAAGCCCGAGGAAGAAAGACAAACACAGGATGATCTCACCTTTGTATATGGTATTTAGAGTAACTGGATGAGGAAAGGCAGTAGTTTAAAGGGGGCTGGGGTGGGTACCTAGATCATCCTTGATTCCAAAATATAGGGAGGAGAAGAAAAACAAAAAGTGGATGGGTGGGGGAGAAAAGACCACTCAAAAGCAACAGGGAACAGGGTCCAGGTTTACCGGCAGTGTTAAGGAATAAGTCTAAATATCCAAATACAGAGTGAACAACACTGAAATCATTAAACCCAAACTTGAGAAGGTATCCGTCAACTTGGCCGGTCTGGGGCAGGAGGGCAGGACAGGGGTGCTGGGAGCACTGGTTGAGGGAAGCTGCCTCCGGAGGTGGAGACCGCTGATGGAACATGTCTAAAACCCAATTATGAACAGCTCTGTAAATCGCAGTGCTTTAATAAAATGAAATTTAGGGGGAAACTTTTTCTTAAAAAGGCAAAGCCGTGTGGGGTCAGGAGAGAGCTGAGCCTGCAGGCATGTGCCTGACCGGGTCCCAGTCCCAGCAGTCCGCTCTCCCCAACACCCAAGTATGGGTCTGGAGGACCACATCGGACCCTTGGTCTGGCTACGAACTGCCAGCCCAGACAGGCTGAGAATCACCAGTGGGCGCACCAAGGTCTCCCAAGGAACACCCCTGCCCCCAAAAGCCACCACACACACAGAAAGAGGTAAATAGTTACAATTTAACCTGTAAAACCTATAAAATTCAAAGTTTTGACTTTACCGAAATGATTAAAACACACATTCTGTCTATTCTAAAGATTTGGGGAGCTACTTTTAGGCTGAGGAGTCAGGCAGAGAAGTTTTCTTTAGGGAAGAAAAAGTCTCTACTGTTTTTAAGATTTAGAAGGTTAAGTAAGTCACTTTCCCTTTGGCAGGAGCAAATCACCATTTTGGATCCAACATCAAAGTAGAAAATCAACTCTCTCCATAAGCAAAGAGCCAGAAGCAGCAGGCCCTGGTTAAATGAGGTGGAAAGAAGAAAAGGTCGAGCAATCAGCCTACTGGGGCTGATCCATTTGTCTCTGTGTGCAGGAGAGCGATTCCCGCCCAGATCTACACAGACCAACCTTGCTCCCAAAGTGCCAGGATGCAGGATGAACAAAAGGAAGAAGAGATGCATGGTTTGGGGGGGTTTTCTCATTAAGGCAATCTGCAAACTGCCCACATGAGTGCTGCAATGGAGGCAGAAATGGGAAGGAACAAGAGGGGAAACGGAGAATAAACGATGGGAGAGTGAACAGCCACTGACCATGAGAGCAGAGACAGACCACGCTACGCCTGACCATGAGGCACTATCCTCTGCCCTGATGCACACCCCCCGGAAGCGGGGAGAAGACTGTGACGCCAGCATCTGGCCCCCAGATGTCTTAGCTGCAGGACCCAGAACCCACATTCAAGCCTCCCATAAATGGATGAGCTCGAGTAGTTATTTTAAAAGCATACAGGAGAGGCTGGAGTAGTTATTTAAACAGCATTGGATGCTGCCCTTCGTGTCTATGAAAATGAGAAATGAGAAAAGAAACCACTGTTCACATCTAGCCCACACAGATGTATGAAGTGATTAAAGTAACAATACATGCCCTGAGCTAGTGTCTCCATAAAGCTCCTTCTCTTCCCACGCACAGTGCCCTCCGTGTCTCTGAGGCAGGAATTTACTCCTTGGCAATTTCCCCTGCTACTTCATGGTACACCCAAGAGCAGAGGAGGAAAATGTACTGTACATTTGCTTTGCTTTACCCCAACCGTCAAATTCAAGTTTGGAACATAAGAACTAAAGCAAGTAGGGAAAAGTCTTTTGACTGTTCACAATCCAGGAGAAAAACTATTTACTTGACATACATTAATCACGCATTCTTCCCAATTAGCCAACTCATTTCAATGAACACTCACTGGTTAGATCAGTTTAAAACTCAACAACAGACAGATATTTAGCAAGAAAACTTGCCTCTACAGCAAATAGCAGGGTATCCCTATTTAGCTTTCCCTAGGAAACAATTCTCAGGGTAAAAACAATTTGGGACAGGAGTGAACCCTGAGCACAGAGCCAGGAAGAAGCCCTGAATACTACCAGGTTGGCCCCAAAATGGGAAAAGAGACTACCCCCTTCTGCCCTGCAGTATTCCTTCCCTCCATCAACTACTCAGTTTTTCTTTCTTCTTCCCTCGGCTGTTCCAGGCCAGCAGCCTCAGGGGACTCCAGGGAGCAGGGAACGACCCAAGTGTCCCCACCCCTATACTGTCTCTCTCTACCTTGTGGCTCTGCTTGGTCTGCAGTTTCTTCCAATTAACTACCCTTCCTGGAAAAATGCAAACATTCCCTCTTTTAAAAAAACAAATGCACACCTCCCTTTCTCCCCTCTCTGCAAAGGAGAGCAGACCATTGCCTTCACCACTGGGCAGGGACAGTGGCCTCTGTGGCCTGGGCATGTGACAGGCCCCATTAAAGGTCCCTTGCGGTCACTTTCCGGACTCTGCCCCCCAATCCAGCAATCTCCTCCTCAGTCCTGCCTACAAAAGAAACTGCCCTTTGCTTTGCCCATGGTGGATGGTTTTTCTCCTCACTTTCCGGCTTCTCACCTTGGAATCCATTTTTCATACACCCCATCCTTTTTCTGTAAAATCTACTCTTTATTTTCTTGTTTGTTTGGGGGCTACACCAGCAGTTCTAAGGGCTTATTGCTGGCTCTACACTCAGAAAATACTCCTTCTGGGCTCGGGGTACCATCTGGGATGCCAGGGATAGAACCCAGGTCAGCCTTGAGCAACGCAAGCTGCTGCACAAATGCTCTGGTCCCTGAAGTCTGCTCTCCTGTCAAGCCTTTGGAATGTCTTCTCCTAACAGGCTTGACTGGTTCACGGAGAGGACACAGACCCATCCCACAAACACTACTGACAGGTGCATAATTTGTTTTTTTTGCCTGAAACTTCTGGGAGTTAATCCTAAAACTTCCTAATGGCATTGACCCTGTTCCTCTCAGGGTACCCTTTGGTCAGAGTACTCTCATCCACTCCCCTGAATTTAATTCTCCATCATTTATTTCTTCAGTTGGTTTGGAGACCACACCTGGTTGTGCTCGGGGCAGCCTCTTGACTCTGAGTTCAGGGATCACGCCTGGTGGGGATCAGGGAACCATATGGGGTGCCAGGGATCAAACTCAGGCTGGGTGCATGGAGGCAGGTGTCTTCCCTACTGGACAACCTCTCTGCCCCTTTACATTTGCTTTCATCCATGTTACTGCTACGCCCCCAAATGATCTGACTGCCTTTAGGCCCTATCCTGGACTATATAAATAAAACAAACATCAAGTTCTACGTGTGCCAGGAATCACCTCCTCACTGCCATTACAATCTGATTCCTAGAAGAGAGGTAGGTGTTCCGGGAACTGGGGAAGGAGAAAGCAAGGAAGCTTCCCAAGACCAGGCACTCCTTTCTTCTCAGAGTGAAGTTCATGACTGTTGTCATTTTTCTAGCTCAGGAATCGGACTGTAATAAGCTCCGATTACTGTGTGTATCTCAGCGGCACTGATACACACAGTCACTGCACCCCCCCCCACCCCCGCCACCAAAGTGCCCAAGGCTTCAGTCCCTCTGTGTCTTCTACTGCAACTCTTCATTGTGTCCTTCCCTGCTGGCCTGGCCATCTGGCCTCTGCAATACTCTGATAAAGTCCGGTGACCCTTTTGGTCTGTTCATGGGTGATGGATAAGTGAGAAGCAGGTGCCTGTCCTCCTCACCTCTCTCCCTGGAGCGCAGGCACCTAAACCGTACCAGCTAGGAACAGAAAGTGCAGTGTTGGCAGAAGGTAGATCTAAGGATATGCGAAGGAAGGTCTGCTGGATACTGCCTGTTAACAGATACACAGGGACTTCTTGCAGACTGTCTCCCAATAGAGTTAATATGTAGAATTCCCTAGTGAGACCGTTAATCAAAGCTGCAGGTACCCAGACAAGGCTATCCTAGGTCACTTCTCTGCACATTTCCCTGTTGGCTATAACTAGCCCAAGATGGAGTTTAATGGACGATGCTTAAAGTTAGGCAAAAAACAGGTTTTTCTTGTTCTTCTGTCTGACATGTCCTTGCCATCATGGGCTAGTCCAGAAGGCTGCATTAGCAACTGTAATGCGTTCTTTTGTTCATCTCATCTTACCTAGATAGCAACACCCCTGCAGGTTTTTGGTTCCTGGTTGTCTCCTTCCTATTATTCCTAAGTCCTATTCAATGAATGTGAACTGTCTTTGTAATGTAAACCATGCAAACTTTAAGCTTACTGCCCTTTGAGATGATGGGAAAAGAGAGCTGGGGTCTTGGCTGAGGAGTTCAGTCAGTCAAATGAGTTAGTTCAAGTGAGTGAGCTCAGGTCAGTGAGCTAAAGTCAGTTAGCTGCGGTTAGTCAGCTGCCAAGATGAGAACTGCTGCCCCTCCAGCTGGTGATCATTAAAAATATTGATGGATATACATCGTGTTCCTGGTGTATCATCTCTGCGCCTCCGACCCGACAGGACATTCCTGCTTCAGTGCAGCTGGTCAATCTCAGGGCACTGAGGTGAGGAGCACTGTAGAGTTGGGCAGGATGGGAAAGAGCTGCAGTGGCAAGACGCCTCAAGGGCAGAAAGAAGGCTGAGAAGAGGGGAATGTGGTGGCAGCTTCCTGCCCACAATCTGGCTGCCAGTGTCTGCATGCTGGGAGGCAAACTGCCTGTCTTCACCTAATGTCACAAACTGCCGGGGCGGGGATGTCCTGCAACAAACAACCCTTTCCTGGGAAGATAAAGAACATTCTTTGGAATGTCTAGACAAATTTTTTCACACTAGAATCAATTCATTTCAGTCTATTTGGTAGTACCACCCAGTGTCTAGTGGCTAATTTGTTTCTAACATTTATCATTTCCATTGTTTCATTTACATTATTCCTTGTATAGTTTCTATCTAAATGTGCAACTTCTAGAGAGCTATAAAAATGTCACAAGATACCTTATTATCATTAAGGAGAGATTCTTACCTTTCAATTTTACCATGAATATAAGCACATAAAACATGTATATACCTAAGTAATTTAAACGTACTGAGAAACAGAAATATTGTTGTAAGTTGTCAAAATATGATATACCAGATACACTGTACTCTGAATATGCATTCTGCCAAAAACCTTAGCAAAATTTATATATGTTAACATCTATGCACACAGAAAGATATTCACACATCATTTTTTATGGAGACTGAACAAAATTAAGACTTGAAAAAAATTAAAAACATTTTACAAACATTACTCACCACAATACAAAATCACCTTCTCAAATAAAACTGTACTAATTTGTATCAGGGCTGCTTAAACTTCTTCCACTTGCAAAAGGGGTTGTCTTTTATACCTGAGATATTCTGGGGGACCAGGAGGTTGGGTTTTGGAACCACACCCTGTGGTGCTCAGGGACCAATGATGGCAGGGCAGGGTGACAGGGAGTTGACAAGGTTGGGCCACGTATAAATGTCTAAACCCCTGTACTATCCCTCCAATCCTGCCCTCCAATCATGTACCTGGGGTTTTATGCAAGCCCAGGCACATAGGTAAATAAAAGGACAATAAATCATAATACTTTTTAGATAATCCATACTTTATGAAGTTAGCATGTGTATAATTCATAACAAATGTCAGTAGAAATCAAAACACTTTAGGATAAATGTTCTGAAAATGCTCCTGATGTTAGAGAACACTCACCTGCAAAGTGAATGTCAGCACCAACTTCTGCTACCTTTTCAAGTAGCTTTATCACATCTATCATATGACAAAAATACTTTTGAAGAGATCTAGCAGACATAATGTCACTTTCAAAAAATGACAATAGTTATGAAGTTGAAAGTGAGTCACATACATTTCCCTCAAGTTCTCTACCTGAGATGAAAATTATGGAGTGCTTAGGAGCTAGATGGAAAGAAGAAATGGAAATAGATAGAATTCTAGCTAGCTCACAAGAATTGAGCTCTAGAATGCAAAGTGTCTGTTCTTTCTTGCCTACTCCTCCAGTCCCCCAGAGCAACTCAGGTATGATACTGATTGTTATATTATCTCTTAAGATCCTGTTTCCTGTGCACTGATAAATACTGACTCAAAGGCACCTCACATAAAAAACAAGTAAGAGCCATAAAGAAATTCTGCCATCATTATAATTCTAATTAGCTCAGAAAAGGATTACCATTAGCTAATTTTATTCAATGCATAAGAGTTTGTTGGGAAACACAAATATCTGCAGTGTCTAAGGACCTCCCAGAGATTACCTACCCATTATGAAGAGGAAAAAAGTTCATGTCAATTGAAAATTAAAAGACAACCACGTTAAGCAAATGGTCAATGCCAACACCATCAATAATAAGGCGAGCAATCTAATCAATCAGTTTTTACTGGAAAATGTCACTAAGGACCCAGCACCACTTGGATGTTTTCTTGTCAAAAGCACAGGCCCTGCCTCAGGGTAGCACCCTCAGAATACCAGGTGGAGGACCAACAGTGCCAGATAAGTGTGGTCACCAGCACTGCAAAAGATAGGATCGTGACGGTGTGACACTCCACACTCCAATGGCAGCACAAATGCACAACCTAAATCCAACTGGGAACAACCATCTGAGCTGATGAAGTGAACTCAGGGAAGAGTCTACAAAGCATGGAGACTCTTTCCTTCCAAAAATAAGACTGACAAAAAGAGCCCGAAGAACTCTCCCATTTAAGGGAAACCATGATAGTTAAATGTAATATGTGACTCTGGACTGGACAAAAAGTATTCCGCACAGACAACAATATACGCAGCAGACAAGGACATCTGAATATAAAAACGTATGTTACAGTACTGCATTTTGGGGTCCCTGTTCTTAGAAGTGATATGCTTAAGTATTCAGAGCCAAAGGTTATAATATTGGCCACTTTGTCTTTAACGTTCAAAAAAGAAAAATAATATGGGGTGGAGTCCATGATAGGACATACAGCAGGATGGGTGCCTGCCTTGACAGGTTCAATCTCTGGCACCCAAAGGGGCTCCTGAGCAAGTAATTCCTGAGCACAGAGTCAGGAATAATCCCTGGGCACTGCCAAGTGTGCCCACCCCCCAAAAAAAGAAATAAAACGATAGAACAAATAAATGTAGCCAAATGTCAACAACCAGTGAATCTCAGTAAAAAGTATTAAGTTCACTGATGTTCTTGCAACATTTCAGCAATTGAAATTTCTTCCAAAGAGAGAGTTTGACCAATGGATGGAGAACCAGTCCTGTAAGAAACTGCTTTTCTTTGCACCTTTGCCCTTGTCACTGCATGGAGGATGCATGGAGGACGGAAGCTACGTCCTGTGAATGAGGGCGTGGGGTCTATAGATTCCGCTTCTGCAGTCTCACTGTGCAGCTGTACCACTTCTGAACCTGTCAGTGTGTCACAGCTCAAGTGACATGAAAAACTCAGTTACTTTAAAAAAAATCCTGGAAGAAGAGAAAATGTGGAAGGCTGTGATCGCATTGTCCTCATGCGGTAAGCCAGGGCGCATGGCTCTGAAACGGCCCGTCTCTGGGGCCCAGCCACCGCAGCACAGTGCTGGGCTTCCAACATGCAGGCTCTCAGGCTGCCTGGGCGAAGCAGTCTCTAAACCAACCACATACCTCCCAGAAGCCGCATCCCTGAGCTGAGGGGCACAGCCCCCGCGGTCCTCCAATGCCTACGCACACTCTTCTAGTCCTCAGGAGAAGCCCTTGTACTCGATGCCATTTCCGTTCGCTCCCCTGCTCAAACTAGGCTTTTCCACAGTGGTTTTCCAAGGGAAAACGGCCAATGGAAAGACTTCATTTCTGGCACCCACAAACACTTATATAACCTTATGGAACTTGAAGCAAGACGCTTCTGAAGCTACAAAAACAAGGAAATAAATGTTCACAAGGTTTGATGCTGTGTTAAGTAGAAGGAATGTATTCATTTTAAAAAATCTTTGGCACTCACACTAATACTCTGGTACCTTCCTTCTGAGTGAATTCACTTCTTTTCATTTTGTTTTGTTTTTTAGTTTGGGGGCCATACCCGGCAGGGCTCCTCGTTTTGCGCAGAGGAATCACTCCTGGCCGGGAATGGAGAACCATATGCTGGGCCTCGGATCAAACTGGGACTGGCCGGGTGCAATGTCAGCACCTTAACCACTGCATCATCTTTCTGGTCCTGAAATTCACTTTTCAATTAAGCAAGGATTGAAGATAAAGTTCATTTAACTCACATAAAGGGCTTTAAAATAAAAGCAGGTATCTATGCTTTGCTTTATATAATTCTTTTAAAAATAGAAATTTAATAAAAGTCCAATATCAAAATGAATGAAAGCCCCATTCATTGGTTAATTCCTCAATTTTCTACGGTGACATGAAACTGTTTAATCAATAACTACCCATGAGTCTTTCCACCCAAGAAGATGTAACATCTAGGTGCATAAAGGCAACTAAGAAAATTATTCAAAATCTTAATTAAATTTCTGATTAAATGCATGGTTTGCTTAATCAAATTTTGCCAAACTATTTTACTGAGGCTTATTTGATTGTTATATGTACACATATACACGGTCGATGAAAAAGTATTTATGTAGCAACGAATGTAACTGCTCTAATTCAAATAAAGAGTAAAAGAAAAATATGCAAAACTAAGTAAGCAAGTTCATTTCCTTTGACCCTCTATACTAGTCAAGACTTTCATCTAATATCATTTTTTTAATTTTATTTTTATTGTACCACCATGAGACATACAATTACAAAGATGTCATGAATGGGTTTCAGTCATACATTGTTACAGCACCCGATCCTCCACCAGTGCACATTTCACACCACCAATGTCCCCAGATTCCCTCCACCCTCCCCCCAGCCTGTCTCCATAGCAGGCCTCTCTCTCTCTCTTTCTTTCTCTCTCCCTTTCTCTCTCTCTCTTTCTCTCTCTCTCTCCTCCCTCTCTCTCTCTTTCTCTCTCTCTCTCATTGTGGCTTACCATACAGACGCTTAGGGTTTATCATGTAAATCCCTTTGTCTATATTTAATGCTGAATTCTAGTCTGGCATTACCATTTCCCACAATGAGTAGAATATTGGTATATAAATATTGGTATATAAATATATATATTTATATACCACTAATGAATGCAGTCATTCTATATCTGTCCTTTTCCTTCTGACTAATTTCACTCAGCATGATAATCTCCATGTCCATCCATTTGCAGGTAAATTTTATGACTTCCTCTTTTCTGACAGCTGCATAGTATTCCACTGTGTAGATGTACCATGGTTTCTTTAGCCAGTTTTCTGTTCTCAGGCATTCAGGTTGTTTCCAGATTCTGGCTATTGTGAATAGTGCTGCAATAAATATCGAAGTGCAGATGGTGTTTCTGCAGTGTGTTTTGGGGTCTCCAGGGCATATTTCCAGGAGTAGTATTTCTGGGTCAAATAGGAGCTCAGTATCTAGTTTTTGGAGAAATGTCCATATTGTTTTCCAAAAGGGCTGGACCAGTCATTTTTTCCACCATGACAGTCCCTTTCTCCCCACATTGATGCCAGCACTGGTTGTTCTTGCTCTTTTGGATGTGTGCCAGTCTGTGTGGTGTGAGATGATATCTCATTGCTGTTTTTATTTGCATCTCCCTGATTAATGATGAAGAGCACTTTTTCATATGCCTTTTGGCAATCAAATTTCTTATTTTTGGAAGTTTCTGCTCATTTCTTCTCCCCATTTTTTGATGAAGTTGGCTGTTCTCTTCTTGTAAAGTTCTACCATTGCCTAATATATCATAGATTTTAACTCTTATCAGGTAAATTTCTTGTCTTCCTCTTTTGGAAGAGGAAGTTTTGGGTGAATCCCAGACTGTGAGCTGTCTCTGTATCTTGGTCACCATTTCTTTTGACGTGCAGAAGCTTTTTTAGTTTTATATAACATCCTACTTGTTTATCTTTGCTTCCATTTGCTTTGTCAGTGGTGTTTCATCTTTGAAGATGCTTTTGGCTTCAATGTTGTAGAGCATTTTTCCTATGTTTTCTTCAATGTACCTTATAGATTCATGTCTGATGTTGAGATATTTAATCCATTTTGGTCTGACTTTTGTACATGGCTTTAGAAAGAGATGAGTTTATTTTTTTTTACATGTAGTCGCCCAGTTTTCCCAGCACCATTTATTGAAGATACTTTCTTTGCTTCACTTAATATTTTTGCTCCTTCATCAAAGATTAAGCAATCATATATTTGAAAGTGTGTTTCTGGATATTCAGTTCTATTCCATAGGTCTACAGGTCTGTCTCTATACCAATACCATGCTGTTTTAATTACAACTGCTTTGTAGTAGAATTTGAAGTTGGGGAAAGTAATACCTCCCATCTTCTTTTTCCCAAGAGTTGCTTTAACTATTAGTGGGGTTTATTATTCCATACAAATTTCAGGAGTGTTTGGTCAATTTCTTTGAAGAATGTCATGGGTATCCTTATAGGGACTGCTGAAACTGTATAAAGCTCTAGGGAGTATTACCATTTTGGTAATGTTAATTCTCCCAATCCATGACCAGGGAATGTGTCTCCATTCCCTCGGGTTCTCTTTTATTTCTTGAAGCAACGTTTTGTAGTTTTCTTTGTACAGATCCTTTACATTCTTAGTCAAACTGATTCTAGGTATTTGATTTTCTGCCACTCTTACTCTAGGTATCTATTGTTTCCAGGAGCTAGTTGGTAGAGAGTTTAGGGTTCTGTAGGTATAATATTATGTCATCTGCAAATAGTGACAGCTTGACTTCTTCCTTGCCTATCTGGATGCCCTTAATGTCCTTTTCTTCCCTGATTGCTATGGCAAGTTCTTCCAGTACTATATTGAATAGAAGTGGTGAGAGTGGGCAGCCTTGGCTTGTCCCCCGATCTTAGGGAAAAGGTTTTCAGTTTTTCCCCATTGAGAATGATGCTCGCTGTGGGCATGTAGTAGATGGATTTGACTATACTGAAGAAGGTTCCTTCAATTCCCATTTTATGGAGAGTTTTTATCAATGACCAGGTGTTGCATCTAGTCAAATGCTTTCTGTGCATCTATTGATATGATCATGTGGTTTCTATTTTTCCTCTTATTTATATGATGTATTATGTTGATTAACCTTGTGTATGTTGAACCATCCTTTCATTCCAGGGATGAATCCTACTTGGTCATGGTATATAATAGTATTTTATTGAAGATCTTAGCATCTCTGTTCATCAGGGAGACTGATTAGTAGTTTTTCTTTTTTGTGACATCTCTGTTTGCTTTGAGTCAGAGTGATATGTGCCTTGTTGAAGATATTTGGGAGTGTTTCTGTTTCTTCAATTTCCTGGAAGAACTTTAAAAAGGACCGGGAGTAGGTCCTCTTTAAAGGTTTAGTAGAATTCACTGGTGAATCCGTCTGGACCTGGGTTTTTGTGTTTGGGCAAACTTTTAATTACTGATTCCATTTCATTGATGGTGACAGGTTTATCGAGGTATTCAAAATCTTCTTGTTGCAGCCTTGGGAGGCTAGAGAAATTCGGGAATTCATCCATTTCTTCTAGGTTTTCTTGTTTCGTGGCATACAGACTCTCAAAGTAATCTCTGATGATCTTTTGAATTTCTGTGGTTCCTGTTGAGACGCCCCCTTTTCATTTCTGGTTCTATTTATTTGGGTTCTCTCTTTCCCTTTCCTTGCGAGTCTTGCACGTGGTTTGTCAATCTTGCTTATGTTTACAAAGAACCATCTCTTGGTTTTGTTCATCTTTTGGATTGGTTTTTTTTTTTTTTTGGGGGGATTCCAGCTCATTGATTTCCACTCTACATTTTAGTATTTCTTTCATCCTGCTTGGGTTGGGCTCCTTTTGCTGGTCACTTTCTAAGACCTTAAGCTAGCGATGCTTCCAAACCTAGTTCAGACAGCACTTTGCCTATGAAGCTGATCCTTCTCAAACAAAACCACAATGTGGACTTGGCCCACTGACACTCAGATCACAGGCAAGTGCTCCTATGTGTGAAACCTGTTCTTGATTTTATAATAATGTATAAAATACATGATGCTGTCATTCACCACTCGCTTCACTTCCTGAACCCCATAATGCTCACTACCCACCTTTTCCAAATGTTTATTTGGGCTCAGACTTTGTAAAAATCTATGAATATGTAAAACTGATCTTGGCAAATCCATTGTAATTTACTATATGTGCTGTCCATAAAAAAATAATAAATCAGTATAGCCTCAAAGTGTCTTTAACAGGAGAGAGGAAAAAATTACACTAGGAAACAAGGAGGTATTAAAAAAATTTGTCTTATAGCTTAGATAACAGCTCTAAGAATTTCTCTTTATTTGTAATTGCTTTGGGCATTTTTAAATCTCATTAACTTTATTTATTTTGAAAAAGTACATGTAATATACAACAGTGAAAGCTTAGGACAGTTTTTTTAAATATTGTAAGAACACTATGGAAAACTTCAAGTATTCAAAAGACAATTTCCTAAATCTAGACAATGTTGAACCTAATAATGTCATGTGTTAAAAACCACATGAGGGCGGCGGAGCGATAGCCCAATGGGTAGGGTGTTTAACTTGCATGCGGCCGACCTGGGTTCGATCCCCAGAATCCCATATAGTCCCCTGAGCACTGCCAGGAGTAATTCCTGAGCAAAGAGCCAGGAGTAACCCCTGAGCGCCGCCTGGTGTAATAAAAAAAAAAATAGCAAAAAAAAATTTAAAAAAAAACACATGAAATTTATAGTAATAAAACTGTTACTTCTGGGACCGGAGCGATAGTCCAGCGGGTAGGGCATTTGCCTTGCACGCAGCCGGCTGGTGTCGGCCCAGATTCGATCCCTGGCATCCCTTATGGTCCCCTGAGCAAAAAACATTACAAATTTCTTGTCCCAACATAGGATAATCTCACTTATCCATGATATATAGAATAACTGGAAGAGGAAATATAATACAGTAAAGAGGGAATGCCTAGATCAACTATGACCCCTAAGTTTAGGAAGAACAAAGAAGGAAAGAAATGACGAAGGGAAGAAATGGAGGGGGAAGGAAGAAGGAGTGATGGGCACCCAGGGGAAGGCTTCCGTTACCCTGGTGATTCGGAGAGTGGTATAGCCATTTATCCGAAGCACGGTCTCGACAACACTGAAGACAAGAGACCTAAGCTACAATCACTGTAACTCTGTGACTTGTCTGTCAAGGTGACAGGGACGGTGGTGGAGAGATACAGATACAGGGCACACTGGTAGAGGGAAGCTGACACTGATGGTGATATTGGTGTTGAAATATTATATACCTAAAACTAACTATGAGTAATTTCATAAGTTAAAGTTGCTTAATTAAATAAAATTTTGTTGAAAAAGTCTTGCTCATAAGCAACTATCACTGTGCTTATGACTCTGTCCTTAGAAAATTAACTAAAATATCAAATATAAACATCAGGAACAAGTTTCATCCATCCCCTTGGCTTGATGTATTATTTACCCACACACAAAAGATCTAGAGAGGGTAACACTGTAATTACCCAATGATCTGCTAGGAAAGGAAAATGAACAAAGAGTCTAGACACAAGCAGGAAATTCTCCATGGGATTCCTGACCTACAACAATTCAGTGTTCCTGTCCTGGAGTCAGCTTCCACATGCACACTCTGCTACTTTGGAATTAGAGGCTGATTACATTTAACTCATCCTGCAGGGGAAAATGACGGCAACTTATGATGTTAAATTATGAGTCATAACCGAGGGCACACATAAACGTTCTTTTGAGCAACCTGTCACTGCTCATGTATTTTGCCACTTTTAAACTGTCCAAGTCCAGGAATGCTGCAGGCAGCAGGGTGCCCTAGGACATCATGGGGTGAAGGGGAGGGGCTGTGCGCCAGAGTCAGCGCAGGGTGGGCTCAGCCGCTCACCAGGCTCCTGCACTGAGGCCAACCCAGTGCCGACACACTGCACTGCACAGCCCTGCCCCAAGTCTATCCACTCGGACTCCAGAGGACTTTGCCCCAGTAGACCACATGATGCGAAACCCCTGGACTCCTGCAACTCTCTGAAACAGTTTCAGAATCAACCCTCAAGTTAGGGGAAAGATCTCAGCACCCGCACAGGGCCGGCAACGCTCCATTACACAGTCCGTAAACCCACACCCTCCTAATGCTGTCCAGAAACATACTGAATTTCTTCAAATACAGTCCAGGTGCATGCTTTCGTACTCACCACTTTATACTTAGGATATAACTTAAACTTCTGCTTCAGCAAACAATAATAGCAATTCCCTGCCACTAAAACTGGTTAACTTTACTATATGCAAGCTTTGCTATATGCAAACTTATGGGTTATGGACGAGACCCAGAGCACCTCCAGGAGCAGCCTCAAAACCAAAAAAGAAAAATAAAGTTTACCTGCAGTATAAAAATAAAAGAAAATCAAGAGTACTGGAAATCTGTGTATCTTCCAGGAGCAAAACAATGATCATGGGCAGTGCAAAGGTGAAAAGCTAATACTGGTGCCAGGCAGGCAGAATTTCATTCCATCTTATTGAAGTGGGGCTTGGGGGTACACCCCTTGGTGGTGCTCAGGGCTCGCACCCGGCTCTGTGCTCGGGCTCACTCCCGGCTGTGCTCGGGCTCACACCCGGCACTGTGCTCGGACTCACTCCCGGCTATGTGCTCAGGAGACTGTATGGTACCAGGTATCAAACGTGGATCAGCTCCATGCAAAGCAAGTACCTTCCCGCTATACCATCTCTCTGCTCCTTATTCTAATTTGTAATGGAGACCAGACTTAGCAGTGCTCGGGGGATGCACGGGGAGTGGGCGGGTAATGCGATGCTGCAAACTGAACTTGGGGTCTCTCACAAGCCGGCCATGTCACCACCTGAGAAAATCCTGTCCCTTTTACTTCAATCGTGATTATATTTTAAGTATTTTTTTGTACTTTATTTCACATATGATTCTAAAATATACCATTTTTTAAAACTCACTTTTAAAAGGGTTTTTTTTAATGAAATAAAAACCACAAAGAAGCTAAAAAAAGAAAGAAAGTCAACTGGGTTATTCTCTTATTTTATGTGAAAGCAAGCAATTCCGCGGAATTTTGAAAGAGTCCATCACAAGCATCTTTAGTAGACCATCAATCTGGTAGTTAAGTACTTTAGGTTGGCTAAGTACTCTAGGTGAAGCAGAATACAGCCTTAATTGCATGACCTACTAAAGACAGTTTGCTTACCTGCACAAAGATACTGATTCAAAACCATTCACATTTTAGCTTTCATGCTTTCATACCTAATGCTGAGATGAGAGCCTTGAGGCTCCCTCTGGCCTTGGAGGAGCCGCCTTCTTTCTTGAGAACATTTTTCTTTTTTTCTTTTTCTTTTTTTTTTTTTTTTGCTTTTTGGGTCACACCCGGCGATGTTCAGGGGTTTCTCCTGGCTCTGCACTCAGGAATTACTCCTGGCGGTGCTTGGGGGACCATATGGGATGCCAGGGATCGGACCCGGCCGGCACAGGCCGCGTGCAAGGCAGGCGCCCTACCGCTGGGCTATCGCTCTGGCCCCAAGAGCGTTTTTCTCTCTCTCTCTGTTCTCCCTCCTTCTCCTTCCTAAAGAGCCTCCAAATAAAATCTGTTGCTAAAACAAAAACAAACAAACAAAAAAAAAAAAAAACCATTCACATTTTAAGAATATACTTTACAGAATATTTACTTTCAAAAGATACTCTGTGCGTTCTCGTACTAGACTCATGCTAACCTGACACCTGATGCTTATCTGAACAACCCACACTTGGTGTCACAGAAATGTTTGTCAGACAAAGTATTTAGGATTTAGGTGACATGTCAAGTTGAATAATTCTCCAGGTGAAGTTTCTTTTAACTCTCTTTTTTCCAAGACTCAAGCTGTTTTCTTGTTTGCTTTGTTTTCTGGCCACACCCCTGGTGCTAAGGACTTACTCCTGGCTCTGCACTCAGAAATGATCCCTGCTGGTGCTCAAGGGATCACATGGGATGCTGAGGATCAAACCTGAGTCTGCTACGTCAGTCTTACCCACTGAACTATCTCTCCTGCCCCACTAGATGAAAATTTCTTTAAAAAGAAAGAATGCTAAACTTCTTTAGCAAAGGAGATTTGTATTTATTAAAATATTAAGGTTTTTTTTAAAAGGCTAAGGAAGCACAGGATATTCTTTCGTCACTGACCAGTGAACGATAAATAAAAGTCTCTGGTTAGAAAGGCATCTAACTTTCTTTTTTGAATCATAAATAAACATCTAAAAACACACCATATTATAAGCCAAGTTCCTAAGCTCAAGAAAAATACTCAAATTTATATTTCATCTTTTTACATGATAATTAGATTTTTAAAAATTCTAATAAATGTTTCTCCACTAAGCAAAAGGTCAATATCCTATTTCCCACCACAGGAGTTCTTTCCCCCTGACACAGCACTTTACCATTAGAGTCGCTGGACCTGTAGGGTTCAGTTTTTATGTTTTGTTTTGTTGCCACGCCCACAGTGCTCAGGATTTACTCCTGATGTCCCATTTTACCATAGGCCCTGTCTTCTCTGGGAACCAGACTGTTGCCAGGGGAACCTGACATTTCTAAGCATAACATAGATTCTTCTTTTATTTGGGGGGTCACACTCAGCAATGCTCAGGGTTACTCCTGGCTCTGCACTCAAGAATTACTCCTGGCGGTGCTCGAGGGACCACATGGGATGCCAAGGATCGAACCCTCGCTATCACTCCGCCCCAAACATAGATTATTCTTGACTGCCAGAGGCCAATGGCTTGAGACATGGAAGGCAGACATCCCTGGGTGTCACAAATACTAACCTGGCCTCTGCCTTACAGCATCAGGGACGGTGCCCAGCAGCTTCTTCCTGGTGGTACCAACACCCTGTCTGCCTCCACCACCTGCTCGTTGTTACACGTAGGCACATTCCTTCAACTGTTCCTTGGCCATCAGCCTCTCCTAGGAAACTCTGTCATATGACAAGTCTGTGGCCCCTGGATGGTTCACCTCAGCCTTTGCCCTAGGCGGGCTCATCTACCCATTCCCTGGGGTCTCTGTAGCTACTGGATGGCTGGAAAGTGGGGCACAAATCAGGGCCCCTGAATGGCAGAAGATTAACAAAGAGAGCTCACATAAATGTGTTGAGTGAGGTTAAAAAGGGGGAGTCAAAAATCAGTGCAGAGTTAGGCCCTTCATTAACAATCAGTTGCTCCCAGATGAAGGAACTCTAGAAGCTGAGACATGGCATAGGGCAAGAGACAATGTATTTAAGGCACTGAAGCAGGGCGAGAGAACAGGAGGCCCTGGAAGGGGCTTCCTACAGCTACTGGACAGCAGGGTCCAAGCCCTGTCCATAAAAGCCAAAGAGCTACAAAATGGGCCCTGGATGGAACTGTGAAGGAAAAGGAAACTGGGAATAAAACTGAGATCTCTCTACGTGAGGGTGACCCAGATCAGGAGACCTTGGAGAGGGTCTCTGCGACAGGTAGAAAGTCTGCCACAAGCATGAGGGAAAAAAAAAAAATTTTTTTTTAACGTTTTAGGTCACACCCAGAGATGCTCAGGTGTTACTCCAAGCTCCGCACTCAGGAATTACTCCTTGCAGTGCTAGAGGGACCATATGGGATGCCAGGGATCGAGCCCCGGTTGGCTGTGTGCAAGGCAAATGCCCTACCCGCTGTACTATCACTCTGGCCCCCGAAAAGACTTGCATCTAAAAACTTAAAAGCTGCTACACCTCCTCCCATTTCTGCTAAGATTTCAGAGACTTTATCCAGTCACAGCTAATACAAAGCTTAGTGTGTACAAAGCTAAAGGGGAGAAGAAAAAGCAAAGCTCAAGTTCGACTTAAAGCATGAAAAACCTACTTCTGCTGCTCGTGAGCCTTCTCTGTCAACAGACCCAGCAGGAGTGTATGATGAGCCGCTGGAACGATGGTTTACTTCAGGCTCAGGTTCAGACACTCCCTCAGAGGAGCCTCTAAGGCCCGAGAAAACCCTGTTAGAGATCAGCAGCCTCTTCCCCATTTTGGGCTGCCACCAGGTTAAGTGATTAATTACATCTCACTCTTAATTACATCTGGACTTGAAGAACTGCCCATTATTAGCCATGGTCAGCTAGAGGAAAGTTAACCAACTCAGAATGCAGACAGCTGAAAGTGGTGATGTCTCACTGTCTTTGGTTTATATTATGATGTGGCTATAATTTGACTTGCTGGTTAAACTCATGAGCTCTTTTCTGCTTCCTTGAGGTCAACTAGGAGCACAGTGCAAGGGTGCAAAACAACTGGATAATCACCATCAGTGGACAGATTCACGATTCACTCTGGAGATAGCATCTTGGCGACCCTTCTGTCATTCTCAGTCAGAGAAATAGTAAATTGACCTCTCGAGCATGTGTGTAGTAAACTGATCACATGCATGTGTGCATGTGTGGTGGCCACCTCAATTTGTTTGTCTATGTGTGAAAATTCTAAAAGTCCAGAAACTTTTTGGACTATGTTGGGTCATGAAAAATCTGAAAAGTCTCTAAACTGAGTGTTAACTATAAAGAGAAATTATGGAATTAAAGCTCCAAAACAGAAATGAGAGAAAGCTTTGTGAGACAGTGCAGAGCTTTACCTTAAAAGCATTACTTTCTGGAAATTACCGCAAACGTGTGGGAGTCAGAGGTTAGGTAAGAGAGAGAAGGGAACATGTGTGAATAAAGGTCAAAAGGGCTAATACCAGTCTCTGTGGTGTAAAGTGGTATCTCATTGTTGTTTTGATTTGCATCTCTCTAGTGATTAGTGATGATGAGCATTTTTTCATATTTTTTTGGCCATTCGAATTTCTTCCTTGCTGAAGTTTCTGTTCATTTACTCTCCCCATTTTTTGATGGGGTTGTTTGTTTTCTTCTTGTAAAGTTCTACCAGTGCCTGATATATCTTGGATATTAACCCTTTATCAGATGGGTATTGGGTGAATATTCTTTCCCATTCTGTGGACTGCTTTTGTATCTTAGTCATTGTTTCTTTTGAGGTGCAGAAACTTTTTTAGTTTCATGTAGTCCCATATGTTTATCTTTTCTTCTAGTTGCTTTGTTAGTGATGTTTCACCTTTGAAGATGCCTTTAGCTTCAATATAGTGGAGGGTTTTTCCTATATTTTCTTCAATGTACGTTATGGATTCAAGTCTGATATTGAGATCTTTAATCCATTTTGATCTGATTCTTGTGCATGGTGTTAGACACAGGTCCAAATTCATTTTTTTACATGTCGCTGCCCAGTTTTCCCAACACATATTCAAAAGAGCAAGAACAACAAGTGCTGGCGTGGATGTGGGGAAAAGGGGACACTCAACCATTGTTGGTGGGAATACCAGCTGGTACAGCCTTTCTGGAAAACAATATGGACATTCCTCCAAACACTAAAAATTGAACTCCCATTTGACCCAGCCATACCACTCCTGGGAATCTACTCTGGGAAACCAAAAATACGCAGCGGAAACACCATCCCTACTTTTATGTTCACAGCAGCATTATTTACAATAGCCAGAATCTGGAAGCAACCAGAGTGCCCGAAAATCGATGACTGGATAAAGAAGCTTTGGTACATCTACACAATGGAATACTATGCAGCTGTTAGGAAAAATGAAGTTATAAAATTTGCCTATAAATGGATGGACATGGAGAAGATTATGTTGAGCGAAATTAGCCAGAAGGAGAGAGACAGATACAGAATGACTGTATTTATCTGCATAACATAAATATATATGTACATATTATGATACCAATATCCAAGGTCAAGTGAAACATATATCAGGAGGTCTTGTCAAAGTGGAAATTATCACAAACGTGTGGGGAGTCAGAGGCTAGGTAAGACAGAAAATGGAACAGTGTGCTAACAATTGTCGAGGGTACTAATGCCAACCTAGAACTGAGCATTAAATAGAGGCAAAAAGATACACATGACAACCCTTTAATGTATGCTCTGTAATCCATAGTCTGGAGGGGAAGGAAAAGAGAGAGAAATGGAAAGAAATAAAGAACCTGCCATGGAGGAGGGCTGGGGGAGGGGGAGGGAACCGGGGACGTTGGTGGTGGGAGATGGGCACTGGTGGCGGGATGGGTGCTGGAACACTGTATGACCAAAACCCAAATATGAACTTTTTAATTGTATATCTTTGTAATTGTAAAAATAAAAAAAATTTTTAAAAAGGGCTAATACCAACCTAGAACTGAGCATTAAATACAGCAAAAAAAATGCACATGATGGTTTCTAAGTGTATGTAGTGCAACCTACAATGTGTAAGAGAAGGAAAAGAGAGAGAGGGAGAGAGAGAAAAGAGATAAAGAACCTGCCATTTAGGCAGGCTATGGGAGGCGGGAGGGAATTGGGGATATTGGTGGTGGGAAATGGGCACCGGTGGAGGACGGGGTGCTGGAACACTATGTGACCGAAACCTCTAAACATGAGCAACGTTGTAATCTCACAGTGGTATAATAAAGTGTTTAATAAAAATAAAATATTTTTTAAAATAGCATTACTTTCTTAACTAAATTTAATGACAAATTAGGCTGATTTGCAAATAACCGAGGTAAAGACGACATCAAAACTAAACTAAGGAATGCTTTCTCGTGTTTTCATAGACATTGACAGTCCAAACATTTTCTTATGCTGATATCTGAAAGTAAAATGAAAACCAAGGATTTCTTTCTGTGTCTGAAAGCATATTTTTTTTGCTTGTTTTTGTATGTAATTGTTTCCAGACTATTTGGTCTGGAAAACTTATGATTGGAAGTAAAATAAAAAACTTGTTTAAAGAGCAATAATGTAGTTTGAGATACAGGTTTCTATATCTCAAATTATTCCTAGCTGTGCTCAAGGGAACATATGAGATGCTGGGGCTCAAACCCAGGCCAGCAGCGTGCAAAAGCAAACGCCTTACTTGCTGTACTATCACTCTGGCCCCACATAGTAAACTCTTTTTAAAAATTTTTTATTATACCACTGTACAAAATGCCCCTTGAGGTATTGCAGGTGTGACTGTGGTGCCCGGCTGTGTTGGCAGGTAGCAGACAGGAGACAGGCTTGTCTACACACAGGGCTCTGCCCTGTGGGCCCTGGATGGTTGAAGGTCCAACAAAGAAAAAGACTGGGTCCCCCTGGGCTGAACCCAGAGCCATGACAGAGCCTGGCAAGCTACCTGCGGTGTATTCAATAAGGCAAAACAGTACAATAATGGACCTCATTCCCAACTAATGGAGACGTTACATTACTGGTGCCCACTTGAGCAAATCGATGAACAATGGGAAGACAAGTGATAGAAGTGATATGTTTCTAAGGTTATAAATTTGGATATAAAACTTTTTCCTAGCAATGCTAAGGGACCAGAATTAATTTTGGATATTTGAACAGTAAATTAATCTACTCTTTCAAGAATTTTGACCAATGCAAAGATAAACTAAAGCTGCTAATTATTTCCAAGTTCTGATAGCTTGACCAGAAGGCACATGTGGATAAACAAAACTTAACACATCCAGGAATATTTGATCACTGAACCTTTTTATGCTCTAAAACTTTAGTTATTTAAAAAAAAAAGAAGTATACTTGTACTTACACTAACTAGCAATTTCAGAGAATAAAAGTACAGTTGTCACTTTCTCTAGAATGAGTGCTAAGTCTCAGAAGATTTACTGTTTGCTTATTAAGGACTCAGTTTCTAGTAACAGATTGAAAAGAAAAAATAGAGGCTGTTTTAAAACTCGGCCACTGCTGCAAAGAACCATTTCAACTTCAGTGGTTCTTTTAAAATGGAAAACTGGCAAAATATGTGATAAATAACTGTAACCATTTTTTTCAGTTTATATTATTAATTGGCCTGCCCAATACAAGAATATGCATGCTATTGTGAAGATGTTCCATGATTATTTATGTGCTTTAACCCTATAAGCTCTCTGTAGTTCCCTAGAGATCAATGTTTAAAAATAGGTATGTTTTGGTTAACTCATAATGTGATAATGTGAAGCAAGCTTTCTTGCCAAATATAGTATGTGTTATAAGATCCTTAATTCTAAAGCCTTTTGGACATCTACAGAATGATGAAATGTTTTTATTCGAAAGATCTTTCCAGAACCCAAGCTCCTGACCTCCAACCCATAAGTCTCTTGCAGTCTCCAACAGTGGGCAACACAGTTTAAGATACTCCTTGCCCTGAAACGATTACTGTTTGGACTTTTTTAATGTGGAAACATATTGTGTAATTCTTGCTTCTCCCCTATGGCACGATCAATCTCTGGTCAATCTCCTGGCACCTAGACAGGTGGGTTCAGCAGCACCAATCCATTATTTGGCTTTGCTGCCACACTTTATGCTGGCAACTGCCCCATTATGGATTTGGAAATGATGGGAAAAAATGTAAAGGGCTTCTTGGCTCCAGGGTCGAATTGTCTATTACAGTTCACAAACATTGGCCTGTTCAAACAGTGCTATTTAATCTTCAATGGTGAATGCCTCTTCTAAGAGTTCAGGGAGACTTCAGTGCAAGGGTCCAGAGGGCCAGTGTCAGCCTTTAATAACCCCGATTCCCATGAAGTTGTGGGGGGGAGATCTCTTACAGCACTGCAAGCTGAGCTGTAAATCTCAGCTGTATGTCACCCCAGAAAACTTAGTTACTGGTCTGAAACACTGTTTCTATTTTAGCCCTATTTACTTGACTATGGTGAATGCTTTGTTTTTTCTGTCCCCTCTCTTAATAACTGTACCCCAATGTGCCGCTGTTATCTGGCAGTACTGCCTCAGAGAGCTCTCCTCCTGTGTTATCAGATTCGCATCTGGCCAACAGGGTTCTCAGAGGCTTACACTGTTCATCACACAGACTATATGCTGTTGGCCTGTGCATCGGAAACTAACCTTCAGAGGCTTGATGAGAAAGTTGTGATTTGCCTGTCCACTGCAGGTTTGCAATTGGCTTTGGAAAAGATTCAGACTCAGTCTCCTAATGAGTACTTAGGGTACGTGTTAGAGGGTGTAGCTAAACACATTAAGCACACACCCTGTTTTAATCCCTGTACCTGACTGGCTGACACAGAGTTCACATCCTACTACCTGATTGGCTGATACAGAGTTCACACTCTTCTACCTGACTGGCTGATACAGAGTTCACAGTCTACTTTCCCCAGTTTAAATACCTTGATCGATCTAATAAGGCAGAGCTATTCCTCCAAAGTGATTCGTGGAATCTTTTTTATGGGTGCTCTACTCGACCTTCTCTGTGGGTGCTCTACTTGATCAAAATCTAGCGAAATCAACATCAACATCACCAACCACATCAACGTCTAGTGCCTAATGTGGGACACGATCCCACAACCCTGAGATTAAGAGTCTCATGCTCTACCAACCGAGCTTTCCCTGGGACTCAGCAGGACCCTCTGGGGTCGGGCAAACTAAAGACTGGCCTGAAGCCTGCAGAGTAATGTGTAACCAAATGTTTCCTGGGGAAGGCCACCTGCACTAAATCTAACTCGATTGAAAGTTTTTATCCCTGCTTTACGGCACCTATGCAAAATAGCGGCCACCTCTAACACTTGGCTGATAAACTCAGATCTGGGGCTCCCACTTCTTTCAGAACATAGGCACTTATCTAGCCCATCTCTAATTTTTGATGTTTAGCAAACCATCTCAATTTTTATTTAACAAACAGAAAAAGGGGGAGATGTTTAATCCCCTCCCCAGCCTACCTGATTGGGACTGAGCACACGCCCTGTTTTAATCCCCCTACCTGATTGGCTGACGCAGAGTTCACACCCTCCTTTCCCCCAGTTTAAATATCCCTGTTCCACCTAATAAAGCAGAGCTATTCCCCTGAAGTGGTTCGTGGAGGCTTCTTCATGGGTGCTCTACTCGCTCAAGATCCAACCTCTCCAGCAACATCAGCATCTCTCACCAGTCACATCACCAGAGGGCATTACCATGTGCCCCAAAAATTTAAATCTCTGAATGGATAACTTAACTACTTTAGATTATTTTCAGAAATTGAGGGACAATAAAAATTGGGTACATCCTGCAAAGAGGAATGAGGAATCAAGAGATCCTGCCCCAACAGCCCTAGGTCTCTGTACCCTGAGGCTCTTAAGGAACTAGAACTTTCTACAGAGCCGCTTATAAATAAATCTTCAGAAGATTTATTTACAAAAAATGTAATCCCCAATGAAAACTTTTAGTGTTGGTGTTTGCAATACACTCTTCCACTCTGGCTCAGCTACCAGGGCCCCTGGAATGGACTAATCTTCACAATAAACAATCCCATACTTCAGCTCCTTATATATTTCTTGTGGCTTCTCCCACTGTTAATGGGCACCTGCATGCCAAAAATTTACTGGATTTGATCTTCACTGTATTTTCTGCTGTATTTTCCTCAGTCAGAGAAAGAACCAAACTTTTTTAAACACAGCTCTCCAAAGCTCTTGCTAATTTTCCTGGAGGATTTTCTTCCCACTACCCACCTGGTAACAATGTATCATAGCAGATTTGGTCTCCTGGATTATTTCCAAGAACAGCGATGGCCTCTCTAAATGCTCATAACCCCATTACTGATGATTATTCCCATTTCGCATGCACTATCCCATAGAGTTACAGCCACTCGCTCTTTCCTCCTACAGTGTTCTGCCGCGATGGGCAGAAGGAGCTTTACAGTAGAAGTACTATTAAAACAGACAAGGGTCTGGCCTATACTGCTAAGGCTTTTTGTGCTTTTTTGTCAGAAGAGCAAACTAAACCTGTTAATGAAATTTCTAGCAATGATCAGACACATTATTTCAATAATGTAATAAAACATTATTGAAAGAGCTCATAGGAGACAGAGCAATAGCACAGTGGGGAGAGTGTTTGCCTTGTACATGGCCGACCCAGGTTTGATCCCCAGTATCCCATATGGTCCCGAGCACCACCAGGAGTAATTCCTGAATGCACAGCCAGAAGTTGCCCATGAGAATTGCCAGGTGTGACCCAAAAAAAAAAAAAAAAAAAGCTCACAGAACTTTAAAAATACAGCTTAGGGGCCAGAGCGATAGCCCAGCGGGTAGGGCGTTTGCCTTGTACGCAGCCGACCTAGGTTTGATCCCCAGCATCCCATATGGTCCCCAAGCACCGCCAGGAGTAATTCCTCAGTACAGAGCCAGGACCTACCCCTGAGCATCGCTGGGTGGACCCAAAAGCAAAAAAACAAACAAACAAACAAATAAATAAACAAATAAATAGATAAGTAAATAAATAAAATACAGCTTAGATTAAAAAACAAAAGAAGAGGAAGAGGAAGAGGTTGGAGCTCCCCTGGCATGTCCCGAAACCTTTAGAGGTGGAAGGGCCCGTGGGAATGCCCCTTGTCCCAACTTCTCTGGGAGCCGAGCTGCTGCTGGGGGAAACCTGACATTCTCAGAGAATAACAAAGATTAACTGGCTTTGTCTTTGCCAGTGGCAATAGCTTAGGACGCGGAAAACAGACACCTTTGGGTGTCAGCAATACTTCAACCTGGCCTCTGTGTTACAGCATCAGGGACAGTGTCCAGCAGCTTCTTTCTGGCCATACCAGTACCTGCTTCCCTCTGCCACCTGCTCGTTACTGCATACAGGCGCACGCCTTCACCCTCTACTGAACCACTGCCTCTACCAGCAAACCCTGTCATATGTCTATGTCATATGTCAATGGCCCTTGGAGGCAGTTTCATCTCGGCCATCCCATGCAGGAGGCCTTTGAGCATCTGCTGTCCAAGGTGCTAGGGCTCACCTCCATGTTCCCAAGCTCTCCGCAGCTACTGGATGGCTACACACCATCTCTTTCTTCATGTCAGAGATAAGCCTTTAGTAAGAAGTTAATGGCACTAAACAAAGGTGCTCAAACAAAACCTGTAGCTGAATATACTAAAACAATAGTTTTCTTATGCATGAAAAAGAATTGAATTTCAGTAACCTGAAGGGGTGGGGGAGAGAACACTGCGTTCCCAGCTTTTGAAAGATCAGCAAATCTAAATTCACTAACAGTCTCACACTCTTAAAGGCAAACATTCAACTACGTTCATTAAAGAGCTATAAAGAACCAAGAAATAGAGACTCCCTCAGTGATATACGCATGTTGAAACCCCGAGTAAAGTGGTTCAGGTAGGAATGCGGGGGCTGGGCTCTGTCTCTCCCTGTGACACCAATGGAAACATCTCTGAGTGGCCTCTGCCTTCACCCTGTCCTCCTGCGGAGATCGCGGGATAAAAGCCTGTGCCCGCTCAGGAACCGTGCCGCACCCCTCCACGGCGCAGCTGACACCTTCCCTGGGCAGCCTCCTGCTCCCACCTTCACCCACACAAACCTACTCTGGTCACAGCAGCTGCAACAGAGCTCCAGAGAAACAAACCAAATGTGCCCAAGTTGGAAGGAAGAGTGGGAAGAACAAGGGGCCCCGTGACAACAGAGCCACAGCTCCGCCGGGCCGCCCACACGCTGGCCTGCACAGGAAGCATGAGCGAGCATGGCCCCACACTAGCCTCACACACCTACAGCAGCGGCTCCTGAGGTGGGGCGACAATCATGGCAGGGCGGCATGGTGAGCAGCACCTCTAACTGTCCTGGCACAATCCTGCCTCTCGGCCTCTCCCGGCTTGCTCCCTCAGCCTGGAACACTAGCCCCCAACGACGTTCAAAGTTTCTCATTGGAAACTAGGGAGAGAACAGGAAGCTGCCAGTGTGCAGAGCTACCCCGGGTCGAGCAAATGGGAGAAGCAGACACATACCAGTTGTGCACCATCAGCTTCTGCACGGCCAGGGAGGGCGTTGTAGCGAACCTGCTGGTCTTCGTGGTGCATGTGGTTCATCACCAGCTGCTTCCCGCCCAGCTGCTCGATCACCCTGCAGAGGAAGAGTCACGCTGTCAAAGGCTACTGACCCTCGCACGATCCCACGGCTGGTCGGCCAAGTCTAAAGCCCAAAGCACCAACGGGGCGTTCAGGAAAGGGGAGTTGGGCGGCTGAGTCCCAGTGATCTGACCCTACAGTGCCGCCTCCAGAGCCTCACACACGATCACAGGCCACAAGAAGCCTGCATGTTTGCTCACTTGAACTCTCCCTACCCAGAAAAATGTCCCTATGATTTTTCATTTATTTTCCAGCTTTTTTCAAATGTTTTACTTTTTATTTTTTTACTTTCCCAAAGTATTTGATATGCCAAATATTTGATATACCAAATATCAGTAACAATTATAGGCCTCATCCCCATGACCTGAAGGAATGGTTTGACGCTCTTTATGTTCCTGGAGTGAGCAGATGCCCTTGGGCTACACTAGCATGTAACAGGACGTATGGAGATGTTACTGGTGCCTGCTCGAGCAAATCTATGAACAACGGGGAAGACAAGTGATACAGTGATACAAGTGATTCCCTAAGTATCTTTGTTATGATTTTGTTTTGACTTACAGTACTATTAATAATGTTTCTCATGAACACGTTCCAACCCCATCATCAGTACACCCATCTCCTCACCCAAACCCTCTACCCCCTTCTTCTCACCCCCAACTCAATTCTATGCATAAATTTCCCCCATGCTGTGGCCTTGGGATCTTTGCTGGCCCCTCGCTGTGTATCTTCTGGTCCCACACAGGTGCGATGGTTCTGAATCTGCCCCTTCCGTTCTGACTGACTGCGTGAAACACTCTGCCTACGTACACTGCAGCACTCGGCACAACAGCTGTTCTTTCGTAATCCCGGCATGTTTCCTACGCCCTGATGCTTCTCAGCCTGCTGTGCCCTCAAGCATTTTCTCAGGAGCCAAGCGTTAACCGCCTTCTGAGCAGTTCCTTCTGGCTTCCTCAGAATGGGTCTCCCTGGCAGCTCCTCCTACTGCAATAATGTCAGATCAATATTTTGTCTACCAGCTACCACACTGCAAGACACAGGCAGGCTCCAAAGCAGAGCATGGGAGTACAGGGTTAAAAAGCAGCAGCAGAATCCACATTGATTTCCTGAGAAAGACTGATGAATAGACGCCCATATCTGTAGGGAAGACACAGTGCAGCAAGACCTGGGGGGCAAGGGGCGAGACACGGAGGAGAAAACCCCTCTTGTTGAGAGCGGCAGAAAGACAGCAGCCAACAGCACCTTCCAGCATGGCTTGCCAAAGGCTGTGGAAAGGGTAGCTGGGCTCAGCACTGGGGTCCGTGGTTCCTGCCTGCGCACAGGATGGGCTCAGCAACATAGCACAGCCCTATGGACCCGCCCATCCAGACTGTGACTTCGCTCTAAGGGGCCACTGAACAAATTAGGACTTTCAATAGTGTCTGACAGAGGGCTGAGAGCTGAGAAAGGCTCTGATCCATATGACTTCCTGAGACTTCACCTTCTAAGCAACTTCATAAAAAAAAAAATACACCGAGAAAGAGGTTCAACATTATGGTAGCCCAACATCGAGTCCCTTACTTCATGCCAGAAACTGCTTTCAAATGCTTCCTCAGGGCTGGGGAGTATATCGGGCGGGCAGGAGTAAGCCCGAGTGCTGCTGGTTGTGGTCCCACCCAAAACAAATAACATGACTGTCCTCAAACAATTTCAATTGAATGATAATATTTCATATGCATCAAAGATATATAGCTAGACATGATAGCTTATTTATCATGAAACTATGTCATATAAATAACCCAAGAACAGTTTCTACCAGGTGTCTCTGTTTCTTTCTAGCAGTTTCTCTCTTCTCTCTCCCATCCCTCTCCCTTTCTCTCTCTCCTATCTCTCCCTCTCTCTCCCCTCTTTCCCTGTCCCCTCACTCTCTCTCTCTCATCCGAACCCCCCTTTTACAGAGCAATTTCAATCCTGTACCCCCACCCCTCACTCAGCCCTAGATTCCCCAGTGTGTGCCAGCAAACCCCAGCAGGACACCGCGCCCTGCTCAACCACCTGCAGCAGCACAAAATACAGCAAAGAAACTGTCACAAAGTGACCACAGTACAGCAGGCAGGAGGCTTGCCTTGTATGCGCAGATCCAGGTTTGATGCCTGGCACCCCCTCTGGTCCCCTAAGCCCTGCCAAGAGTGGTTCCTGAGCGTAGAGCCAGGAGGAAGCCCTGAGCACCACCAGGTGTGGCCAAAAAATCCTCCAAGAAAAAACAAAAAGCCAGCAAGTGACTGAACACTTAGCATCAAGGCCTGCGGTGGCACTACCTAGTTCCTCCTAGTAGAAACTGTTCTTGGGTTATTTATGCAACAGCTTCATGATAAATCAGCTATCATGCCTTAGTTATATACAGCTTTGATACACATGAAATATCAAAATTCATGATCATAATAAAGGTAGCTGAAATGTATGATACTTCCCATGCACCTGCTGGAGACACTCCCCGCCCCACTTCAGTGTTGAAGACAGAGATGTGGAGATGTCACTCCAGAAATCCTAGAATATTTAACTGAGCAGTCCAGTCACCAGGGCTTTGTTTGGGTGGGAGCTGGCTCACCCCCTCCAAGATCACCCCTCCACCCTAGTGTACTGGAGCCAAGTACCTACACTCAGATTCTATATTGAGTGCTCAAAGAAACCCAAACAAACTCGGCAGTTTTCCTCTTACCGTTTGCCTCGTGGGTAATGCCGCACATACTCGCCAACATCATGAGCAGCAACAGCTAAGACCTGGGGATCATCTGACACCTCCAAGAGTTTTGTCAAGATTCTGAAATGAATCCAAAGAGAGTTTTATTTATAATTCTTCCATACAGCACAGCAGTGCAGAGACAATGCAAATATCTTCACTGACAGACATAGTAATGCATAAATTAAAAGTCGCCAAATCTTTATGCACATTTAACAGGTAACTTTTTTAGATTCATAATGCATACCAGTCACAATTCCCAAAATATAAGGGGGTTCCCCTTTGCGCTTACTCAAGAAAAACAAGAAACATGTTCTGGCTAGAGAGATGGTGTAGCAGATAGGGTGCTTGCTTACACATGCCCAATTTGAGTTCAATCCCTGGCATCACATATAGTCCCCAGTGCCCTGCCAGGAGTGAGCCCTGAGCCCCTGCTGGGTGTGGCCCAAAAACAAGATAATAACTGTTATCTGATATAAAACTATCGGTAGGTTCTTGCTAGCTATGCTGTGAAACCAGCCACTGGAGAGCCTTTTGTTCTAAGAATATCATCTCCTCCTCCTCTTACTCCATCCAGGAGCAAGACTTGAACATAAACAATGAAACACCTACAAAAGCACTGATCAGACCATGGACACTCTATAAACACTAATCAATACTTGTTCAAAGAAATAAGTGATTTGGTGATCCCGCTTGGCAAAAAAAAAAATTTTTTGTTTGGGGTTTGGTTTGGTTTTTCTTTTTTTAGTTTTAGGGGCACAGCCTGCAGTGTTCTGAGACCCCTCCCAGCTCTGGAAACTGCTTACCCCCAGCAGTGTGGGGACCAAGTGGTGCCAAGGATAGAGCCTGCACATCCTACATCCAGAACATGCACTGAGCCACTCAAAGCTGGCAGGAACAGTCTAACAGCTCCTAAGAGATTTTAATACACAGATCTTTTGATACAACAATTCTGCCTCCAAGAATATATCCTACAAAAATATTCTTTTCACATTTCCACAAAAAAATATCTGTGCATTAGCTTTGAAAATGACAAAGATGACTAGAGCAATAGCACAGTGGGTAGGACGTTTGCCTTGCACGCAGCCAACCAGGATTCAATCCTTGACATCCATATGGTCCCCGAGCATCACCAGGATTAATTCCTGAGGGCAAAGCCAGGAGTAACCCCTGAGCATTGTCGGGTGTGACCCAGAAAGCAAAATAATAATAAGAAGCACAATAACAATAATAATAAATGACAAAGAGATGGAGCGGAGAGATAGTACAGTGAGTAGGGTACTTGCCTGGACACGGCCAACCCCGGTTCTACCCCCAGCACCACTCAGGGATAAGATACCCTGAACCCCTCCAAGAGTAAACCTAGAGAGTCAGGAGCAGGCCCAGAGGATAGTCAAGGTGTGAGCCCCCATCAAAAAAAAAAAAAAAAAAAGTTACAGGCACATGTGTGAACAAGCACACTGGAAACCAGAACATCTGTTGACTACAGAAACAGGTGGGGAGAGCTTGACTAAGCCCACCGGGAAGCCTGTGAGCTCAGTGCCGTGACGCTTTCAAGAGGGCTTAGAGTGCTCTGGCGGGCTGTTGGATAGACTCTAGATATGAAGATTCAGCAACACACAGGCATAATTTCTGTCACACACACACACACACGCACGCACGCATACACGCACGCACACACATATATAAAGCTGTGATATGGGAAATCACCCAAAGATAGGCTCTAAGATCTGGATAGTCTCCTGTGTAAAGCAGGTTCGTTAAGGGAAGATGCAAGTATGAAACAGTTATAAGTGTTTCAAAGCAGGAAGCGTCCTGTGAGGGAGAGCAGACAGCTGGCAGGGACAGTCCTGCAGCAAGTCAGAGCGTCCCCACATCTCCAGGCACACAGTCCCGCAGCAAGTCAGAGCGTCCCCACATCTCCAGGCTTATCAAGCCTGCGTCACCCCTGACCACAGCTGTGCTCCAGCTTACTCTTTGCTCAAGGGACCAACTCAGAGCAAGAGGACAGGACAGGACAGCGAAGGGGATGGCTACTGTACTAAGGAACGCCAAGGGGCCCTTGTGGGCTGCTGTCAAGGCTAACTTGCGCCATGACTAAGTCACTGAGTCTGTCTTTTTCTCTGCAACCAAACCTGCTGGAAAGAGCTGAAGGTAGGTTTCAAACTGGCTTTACTGTGGGGATTCCCCACAGAATAACAGCAGCAACCTCACCAATGCCATCATTCCTGGGAACTAGGAAGCAATTTAAGTTCAAACTGTAAGCCGAAAATATTTGAAATTTGAAAGAAGTTTTCAAACTATTTGTTACTGATCTGCATGAAATAGCTTTTTGCAAAATAAACCTTATTTATCCTTAACAAAAACATTTGTCACATGTATATTTGTTCTTACCACTGCATTAAAGAAAATACTTAAAAGTGATAATATCCTGTTGTTCAAAATTCTGCCACTCTGGGCAGCTGCTCACTGCGGTTCCTAGAGTGCACGGGACGGCGCAATACTCCTCAGGTTGGCTGACCAGTCTCTGCCCACTTTCCCCAGCAGCGTCTCAGCCTATAGTGACTAATCTCCAGGAAGTGCTGATAAAGAGCCTCACTGCCAATGAAGAAACCATTTCATTATGATTATTAACACACCACCTTCCAGAGTAACTGGGAACAGACACTCCCATTACCGGAGGAAAAAGGGAACAGGCGTGTATCATACATAGACGGCGAACACTATGTGTGCTCCCAGAAACATCTCACAGACAAGGAAATGAAACTGAGACACTGCTCAGTGCAGCTAAGGCCACAGCCACGGCTGACACTAACATTAGTGTGGGAACCTGCTGACCACAGCCGTCACACTGACGACAGCCAACACACTTACCACACCCTCACAGTGACCACAGCCCTCAGTAACCACAGCCGTCACACTGACGACAGCCAACACACTTACCACACCCTCACAGTGACCACAGCCCTCAGTAACCACAGCCGCCACACTGACGAAAGCCATCACACTTACCACACCCTCACAGTGACCACAGCCCTCAGTAACCACAGCCACACTGACGACAGCCAACACACTTACCACATCCTCACAGTGACCACAGCCCTCAGTAACCACAGCCGTCACACTGACGAAAGCCAACACACTTACCACATCCTCACAGTGACCATAGCCCTCACACTGACGACAGCCAACATACTTACCACATCCTCACAGTGACCACAGCCCTCAGTAACCACAGCCATCACACTGATGACAGCCAACACACTTACCACACCCTCACAGTGACCACAGCCCTCAGTAACCACAGCCGTCACACTGATGACAGCCAACACACTTACCACAACCTCACAGTGACCACAGCCCTCAGTAACCACAGCCGTCACACTGACGACAGCCAACACACTTACCACACCCTCACAGTGACCACAGCCCTCAGTAACCACAGCTGTCACACTGATGACAGCCAACACACTTACCACACCCTCACAGTGACCACAGCCCTCAGTAACCACAGCCGTCACACTGACGACAGCCAACACACTTACCACATCCTCACAGTGACCACAGCCCTCAGTAACCACAAGCTTCACAACACTGACCACAACTCTCACAGAGGCCACAGCTCTCAGTAACCACAAGCTTCACACTGACCACAACTCTCAAAGTGGCCATAGCTCTCAGTAACCACAACCTTCACACTGACCACACCCCTCAGTGACCACAGCCTTCAGAATGACCTCAGCCCACACACTGACCACACCTCACAGTAACCACAAATCTCAGTAACTATAACACTCACAGTGAACACAAACCTAACACTGACCACAGCTCTCACATTGACCACAGCTCTCAAACTGACCACAGCCCTCACACTGACTACAGCCTTCACACTGACTACAGTTCTCACAATGACCACAGGCCTCAGTGACCACAGCCCACTCTGACCACGGACTTCACACTGGACACGGCCCTCACATGCGCACAGCCTATAAAGCAGAAGCTCCTGATTGTAATTCACACACTAATCATGCAATGGCCGCTAGGAAAATACAAGGGACTGCATCTCCCATACCATCTTCTAAATTTCAAGCTACATTATTTTTAAAAGACTAACTTGCACATTATCAGGCCCTATTCAATTCAACTGAAACGTGTTAATTTCAAGAATCACTTCACTTGATCACTTGAATCCCGTTATTCATCGATTTGCTCGAGCGGGAGCCAGTAACATTTCCATTGGACCCTATCACGTGCCAATGTAGCCCAATGGCATCTGGTTGATTCAGGAATATGAAGAGCCTCAAACCGTTCCTTCAGGGTCTTAACAAGGAAGTCTGACCATCTTGTAGGTGGACGGCCACGTGATCTTTTGACATCCCGTGGGATCCAGTCGGTAACGGCTCTAGTCCAGCGGTTGTCTCCAAATCGCATTACATGTCCAGCCCATCTGATTTTCAATGCCTTGGCACTCAAGACAGCATCCCTAGTTCTGGAATAGTGATGGAGGTCGGAACTCCGATTCCTTCTCTCACTTGAGTGAGGCGTGATATTCCAAGCATAGCTCTTTTGATTCCTCTCTGGGAGACCCGAATAGCATTCTCATCCTGCTTTCATAGGGCCCAGGTCTCTGAGGCGTATGTTAATGCAAAGAGAACAGTGAAGCCAAAGAGATGTGCCCGGAGCCGGAGGTTCTTTGTCCTTTTTAGCTATTTCTTCGATGCCTTTCAAGGCATTCCATGCCGCTCTCTTCCTCCTGCGCAGCTCAGGTTTTAGGTCGCTCATCATGTTGACTTCTCGACCTAGGTACACATAACTGCTGCATTCAGAGATGTCTGTTCCACAGAGAGTGAATGGAGCCTCTGGCACTAGCTCATTTTTCATGAACATAGTTTTATTCAGATTCAGCTGTAGACCTATCTTTTCACATTCTCGGTCAAAGTCAGCCAGCATTTGTGCTGCTTGGTTAATGTTTGGTATTATTAGAACGATGTCATCAGCAAAGCGGAGGTGGTGTAGTTGCCGACCATCTATCTTCACTCCCATTCCTTCCCATTCTAATTGTTGCATGATGTTCTCGAGGGTGGCGCTGAAGAGTTTTGGTGAAATGGTATCACCCTGTCGAACCCCCTCTTTTGACATCAATGATCACTTCCTTGTAGAATGGTGAGATCCTGGTGGTGAATCCGTAATACAGCTCACGAAGGATCTTGATGTATTGGGTTTGAACACCCTGTTTGGCTAGGGCTTCGATGACTGCTTCAGTCTCCACAGAATCAAAGGCTTTCTTTAAATCAATGAACATGAGACAGAGCGGCATCTTGTACTCCCTACAAACCTCAATGAGCTTGGTTACCGTGTGGATATGGTCGATTGTGCTGAATCCTTTCCGGAAGCTAGCTTGCTCGCACGGTTGTCCTTCATCTAGTGTTCTGCCAATCCTGTTCAGGATGACTTCGTGTAAACAGCTTGTAGATGACGGACAACAGGCAGATTTCAAGAGTATTGTTATTTTAGTTTTGAAACTTTATTAAAATATTAAAGTATTATATGGTAAAGCTAAAAACTGGGATGAATAAAGGATTCTGCAAGAGCATCGGAGAATATCTATCCTGAACACCTTTTTTTTTTTTTGGGTCACACCCGGCGACGCTCAGGGGTTACTCCTGGCTCTGCACTCAGGAATTACTCCTGGAGGTGCTCAGGGGAGCATATGGGATGCAGGGGATTGAACCCAGGCCGGCGCAGGCCGGCCGCATGCAAGGCAAATGCCTTACCCGCTGGGCTATCGTTCCGCCCCGATCCTGAATACCTTAACCCCTCCAGACACCTATCTCTGTCGGTCAGTCTGGAAGGCAGAGGGCCTCACTCGTTTCCTGACCCTCCAACGCTGCTCTGGCACTGTAAAGACAGAGCTAGTAGCTGCAACTGAGTCCACAAGTTCATTTATGGGAATGATGCCATGGCTGCCTAAGCCATGTTCTGTGGGCTGGGTCATTCTCGTGTCAGAGACCCTTACACTGAAACTGCGGTCTGCAGGACATCACAGCCTCACCCAGACCCATGGAAACTCTAACTCACAGGCCAAGACCTACTGAATTAGGATCTGCTTTGTACCAAGCTCGCCACTTACAAGCGAAAAGCTTAGGCTTGGAGGGTGTTAAAATACAAGAATTACAGAAACCTTATATACGGATCTAGAGAGTGAATAAATTATTTTAGTAGCTATTCTTTGGAGCTCTTCCAGCCTACTGAGTATCTTCAGCAACAATAAAAATATTTTTTGTATTATTCTAGGTGAACAGATTAAGCATGCTTTGTCTATATTCCAATCATTGATAAAAATGTTCAAAAGAATCAGATCAAAGAAAGGGTTGCTGTGGTAAGCGCCCTCCACATCATCTCTGCAAATAGCTGTAGGTCAACAAAGGGGCCCATCGATCACAATACAAAACTCAATTACCACATTAACCACAAACTGAGACACTGTCAGACACTTCCATAATATCAAGAGAACAATATAAAACAGCCTCAGAGTTCTTCTGAATGTGAGTCCTGTCTCTGATGTTTGCTAGGGGGAAAATGGTGGCAAGCACCTACACAAACCCAAAATGGAGTCTACATGATTTGTGTAATAAATCATTCAATATACGTGTTCTTATTTGTCAGTTTTCTCAGTTTATCATTGTAGTGCATATTACCTGTTTAATAATCATTTTAGGATCAAAATACAGTTAGAACTTTGCAAAAATAGAATCATGTGGGGAAAAACAGTAAGAATACTTGAGGTTAAAACAAGACAGCTACAAGCCTATAAAATATAGCAGTTGGGGCTGGTGCAACAGGACTGCGGGGGAGAGCATTTTCCTAACCAGCGATTAACCAGGGTTCAATCCCGGCATCCCATATGGTATGGTCTCCCCAGGCACCACCGGGAGTAATTCCTGAGTGCAGAGCCAGGAGTAACCTCTGAGCATCACTGGGTGTAACCCCAAAAGCCAAATAAAACCCCGAAATATTTAAGGGGCCAGAGCAAGAGCATTGAGCTCTTGCCTAGAGAAAGAGCAAGAGCTCTTGCCTAGTACGTGGCCAACCAAAGTTCATTCCCCAGCATCCATAGGTCCCCTGAGCACTGCTAGGAATAGAGATTACAGTGCACAAGTAATCCCTGAGCGTGCCAGGTGGTCTCCTTCCCGCCCCCATTATATCTGTCCTCCTAAAACTACACTTAAAGGCCTGGAGAGGCAGTGCAGGGGGTTTAGCACGTGCCTTGTATTTGGAGACCTCTCGAGAGCTTGTTGGCGGTCCTAGCAGGGGAGCTACTCGTATACCTTGTCGGAAGACCGGTCCATCTCTATTCAGGGAAGGTTGTCCCGTCCACCGAAGTGTGCAGCTTTGGGAGGGACGCACATGGAGCGGTGAGGGGAGGAAGGGGGACACCCGCCTAGCCAGCCAGATCAGCAGAATCAACCCTGAGGATAATGGGGTGACAGATGTCGCAGCCAGATCGCCCTCCGCATCCTTGAGACCTCTTTTCTCCCCCTCACACCACATTCCCACCTCACCAAACAAGGAGTGACCCTCAAGTAGCCCTAAGCACCACCAGTTGTGACCTGAAAGCCCCTATCTCAAAATATGTGTATGATATATATTTTGCTGGAAAAGTTCCCTTTGATGTTCTTAAAAATTCAAAGTGAGAAAATGTTAAAAAAAAAAAAACCACTAGAAATGCTTAAAACATGACCCACTCTTTCCCCATTATCCACACTCCATGGTCCTGCCAATATGGACCCTTGCTTTGGCTTGTTTCACTGTGTTTACATTAGAACCCAGCAACCTCCGGGGCACTCTTCGAGTGGGGTGGGCCAGCTCCCACCCAAACAAAGCCCTGGCAGCTGCTCCCACACCCCATGCCTCTGGTCGGACCCCAACACCCTCAGGACTGGGCGTCACAAAGGATCGAATCTGCTGAAAGCTTCAGGCACACCCTGAGAACCCCACACCTTCTCAGGATTGGGGTGGGGGGGCAACTCCCACGTCCCTCTAATTCCAGAAGCCATATCAACATCTCACACCGCCAGGTAAGCTCATCTACTGGCCTTGTTCTAGACATTTAAAATGGGGTAGGGGGACCTGGAACTAGCTGTGAAAGCCACCTGCTGCGCCCCTGAACAGAGAGCAGCAAAGGGAAGGGGAGGAGGAGGAGGAAAGAATTCAGTCTTGTTTAGTAACACAAGAAAAAGGCGAAAGCCCTCTAAACAACAGAGACAGGCCTAGAGACACCCCCAACACAGGATACATGAATATAAACAGATCTATCCCCTTTACCCGCCCCAGAGACCTCATTAGCAAGACTAGGAAATTGGAATTCTTTTTTTTTTTAAAGCTTAAGCCCACAAGGAAGGATAACATGAGGATTTAAGTTACAAAATATAAAGTGGGAAAGCAGAGAAACGATGCTAAATTATTTTGAGAAAAGCAAACACAAGGCTGACAGTGAGAGACTTGGATGACAGTAAGAAAACCAACACAAGGCTGACAGTGAGAAACTCCTCCGGTTGGTGCTGGGCTCGCTGGTTCAGAGTTTCAGAGCGAGAGACCAAGGGCTGGACGATGCATGTGCTCGTGGCCATCCACAAGGAGAACTGGCCTTGGACTGGCAGTGCTCTAGTTCCAACCCACAACCAGGTAACTCGCGCCCCCTCTAGTACCTCAGGAGAGGTTTTCCACACACCCAAGAAGCATTAAGTGCCCCCAAACGAACAACTGATTGAAATTATTTAAATTAATTTTAATGTATGTTCTGTAATCCATAGTCTGGAAGGGAAGGAAAAGAGAAAGAGAGAGAAAGGGAAAGAAATAAAGAACCTGCCATGGAGCAGGGCTGGGGAAGGGGAGGGAACCGGGGATGTTGGTGGTGGGAGATGGGCACTGGTGGAGGGACGGGTGCTGAAACACTGTATGACCAAAAACCCAAACATGAACTTTTTAATTGTATATCTTTTTATTTGTATATCTCACAGTGGTATAATAAAATACTTAAAAAAAAAAGAAAAGAAAAATGGTACACTCAAAAAAAAAATTCGAATGGCCAAAAGGCATATGAAAAAGTGCTCTTCATCACTAATCAGCAGGAAGATGCAAATCAAAACAACAATGAGGTACTATTTCACACCACCGAGACTGGCACACATCCAAAAGAGCAAGAACAACCAGTGCTGGCGTGGATGCGGAGAGAAAGGGACTCTCATCCACTGTTGGTGGAAGTGCCGACTGTTTGGAAAATATGGACATTGATCCAAAAACTAGATATTGACCCAGCAATACCACTCCTGGGAATATATCCTGGAGACCCAAAAACACACAGAAGAAACACTATCTGCACATCTATGTTCATCGCAGCACTATTCACAATAACCAGAATCTGGAAACAACCTGAATGCCTGAGAACAGAAGACTGGCTAAAGAAACTAAGGTACATCTACACAATGAAATACTATGCAGCTGTCAAAAAAGACAAATTCACAAAAGTTACATGCAAATGAACAGACATAAAAATTATCATGCTGAGTGAAATTACTCAGACGGTAAAGGACAGATATAGAATGACTGCATTCATTAGTGGTATATAAATATATACTAGTGCTCTACTAATTGTGGGAAATGTTAATGCACAATAGAACCAGACACTGAATGTACACAAAGGGATTTACATGACAATTCCTAAATGTCTGTAGGGCAAGCCACAATGTGTGTGTGTGAGAGAGAGAGAGAGAGAGAGAGAGAGAGAGAGAGAGAGAGAGAGAGAAAGAAAGAGAGAAAGAAGTGATAAGAGGAATAGTGCCTGCTATAGAGGCAGGCTGGGGGAGGGAATTTGGGGACACTGATGGTGGGAATAGGGTACTGTTGGAGGGACGGGTGCTGTAAAAATGTATGACTGAAAGCCAATAATGAACTTCTTTTTAATTGTATATCACATGGTTTTGTAATAAATAAATTAATTTTAAAAAAATTAAGCTTCTCAATCACTCCAATATTTTAAGTGCCTTTTAGCTACCAATTACTACTGACTAAAGAGAATAAACATACTTCCACCATCACAAAAATTTCAACTGAATCAAAAACATGAAAGAAAAACTTTAAAGGGCACATCCAATAGGAACTTCACAACGTCATGCAGCAATAACACATAACCCCTGGGTGTAGAGATGGCGCAGTAGAGCAGGCACTTGCCTTGCATGCTGCAGCCCGGCTCAGGGCCTGTTTTGCAGAGTCCCATGAGAACCTCCAAGACTGACCCCTGATCCATAGAGCCAGGAGTGAACCTTAACCACAGCCAGACACATGCCAAAAAACAAAGATTAACAAATAATAGTATCTGAAAACAATGCTATAAAAATACAGGGATATATCATGTTCATGAACTGCAAAGCCCCCACCAACACTTCATCTTATATCAAACTAAAGAGTTCATCCTTAACAAAAATCAGACTACACAAAAAAAAAATCATACTAAAACTGTTTAGCTGACAAGAATTAAAAAAAAAAAATTAAACGATAGAAAATTTTTTTCACCCTAGAGAAAAGGAAAAAAAATCTGGAGTGCACACTCTATCAGCTAATAGAATTTTAAAGTACGGCAACAAATAAAGTTGAAGAGACACAACGGGGAGAGCTGCCATCTGGCTCTCCCTAGCTCAACTGACCATGAGGCTCCTGGGCAGAAAGATGGATTTTAGGACTGGACCCATCACCTCTGTGGGGCCTCAGAAGCAGCTGGATGATACTCGCTCATCACAATAGCCGCCATTTTCACTGTCCGGACACGACAGCACATCAGAGCCCACCCAGGAGAGACTCTGATCTCAAGACCAAATTAACAGAGTAGCTGAGTTCAAGCCCAGGTAGGCAGCTCTTGGGGGCAGAAGTCACCAGGCATTTGTGAGATGGAGATGGGGCCACCCCCTTCCCAGAGGCCCAGTGGCCCTGCTCACGAACTGCCCCAGGGTGACCGGCCATATCATGCAAAGACTCAGACACAACTGGGAGAGCTGCCATCCGGCTCTCCCCAAGTCACGTGGCTGCTTGGTCCATCAAACTAGTGGAACCAATCACGTCCCAGAATATACTACAATCTACAGTGTGTAAGATAGGGAAAAGAGAAGGAGAGAGAGAGAGAGAGAGAGAGAGAGAGAGAGAGAGAGAGAGAGAGAGAGAGAGAGAAAAGATAGAGAACCCACCATGGAAGCACGCTAGGGAAGGGGGGAGAGGAAGGGGGGATATTGGTGATGGGAGATGGGCACAGGTGGAGGGTGGGTGTTGGAACAGTGTAGAACCAAGACTCAAACATGAGCATCTTGTGATTGTATATCTAAAGGTGGTATAATAAAATAATATTTAAAAAAAATAAATAAAATAAAATAAAGTAAAATAAAATAAAAAATAAATTCAATACCAGGGCAAAGAGAGAAAAAAATGATAGAACAGGAAAAAAAAGGTACAGGAAGACATTTGCATAACTGAGATCCTAGGCTGGATAACTAGGGAGGGGTCACAGAGAGTAGGGAAGGGAAAAAAAGGAAAAGCATCCAGACTGAAAGTGAGAAATACAACTACATTCACAGATGACATGGACGAATAAACAGAAAATGTAGAAGTCTATAACAGAATCTATTAAAACTAATTAAAGTTAATCTGGAAAG